>QVOA01001663.1:0-52636 GCA_014825685.1 Pseudomyrmex cubaensis
AAGCTGAGAGAGAGAGAGAGAAAGAGAGAGGGCAACAACGAGGAGAGGAGAGAGACGGGAGTATCCGTCTTTAACGTTCCTCGCTTGCAACGTTTAACCCTTGCCTACCTTCTCTCTCTCTCTCTCTTTCTATCCAAGAGTTACCCCCCCCCCCTCTCTCTCTCTCAATCCTCAAGAGTCATCTTATTCTCGCAAATTTCATGATTTAAGTTCGCGACAAGTCATACATGAAACTTCGTGCGAGACTTGTTTCGCTGTGTCGGCAAACACAACGCTCTTGTCGCCCGAACATATTCGATTTCGTTATATTCGCTTCGATGCGTCGGCGGCTCTTCTTCGTAGGATCTGTATATTCTTCGTGAAAAATGTATTTTCCGTGAGACACGCCAGAAGGTACAGGCCTCCGGAACGACAATTCGCGCGACCTTCTTCCTTCCACCATCAGCGCGACCCGTCTTCTTCGTCCCGATTCTCTCGATTCTCAAGCGCGCTTTGACGCGAACATCGCGCCGGGAAAAGATCAGCGCGCAAGAGGCTGCAACTGACACGTGGAAATGAGGGCGTTTGTTCTATAGCCGCGCAGATCGCGATCGGGAAATCCGGTATTACGCGGTTAAGCGACGACGGACAAAAGTGTGTTCCGGCCAACCTGGGGCGCAACGTACCGAAGCGAAAAGTGTCGAAGACTTCGCGAACGAAACCGCCGAAGAATGAAACAGTCGCAGACGCGATCGACACGTTAACATTGTCATCAATAACCGTCGATATGACAATTTTTGTATTTTTTACATATAAAGTTTGAATTAATATCGCGTCAGTCATTTTTATACCGGTATAAAACAATGACACTAACGCGATTCAAGTCCGAAAATCATCTTCAGATATTAATGTAACTGCGGAAGCGTTAAATATAAAAATTTGAATTATTAGAACCTTTTTATACACATTACGCAGCTTGTTCGCGCGCAAACGGTTTGTAAAAAATCGGACTTTTCTTCTCAACTTGCAGAACGCGGTTTAGAATATTATTATTTACGACAGTGGTTTACAATTAAATATACATATATACACAGCTACATAGATAATTTATTAATTCTCCAATTAACTGATAACGATTGCATAATTATATTGTAGCTCGGTTAAATGTGTGTGTGTGTATACATATATTTCTAATATGCATTTTGGACGATTTAAATGTACAATATGTAATATTGAAACATAAATTATTATTGCGGCAATAGTATCACGTTTTCTGTCGCATTCAAATCACATTACTAATAAAACTGCATTACCGTCTCACATTAGCGAAGCTCAAGTGTCTTTTAACAATATTTGACACGTTAGTGAAAAATATATGTTAAAACTACGCGTCAATTTGTTTTTCTATTTCTAGTAAAAGATCTTTAATTTTCTCTCACATTTATGACACCTGTTTAAAATGATGACAGTAACTTTGCTTGCTCGCAGCTTGCACTTGGGTTAAATGATAAAGGGGCGCGTCATCTGAGCGCGAATCGAGCGAAAGGCAACACTTCGCCCAATAAATCGTGGCATAGAGATCGTAAATAACTATCATATTTCTCGCGGTTAAGTCTAACGTGACTTCACGTTTATCTCGATTTCTCGCGTGAATCGAGAAGAAAATTAAAAAATATAAAAATATAAATTTGTGCCTGTTACTTCTGTCCAACAGCGTCGGATGTCTAGCGATTCTCCACTCAAGAGTGGACCATTTCTCTCAGATCCAACGATAAATCGTCTATCAAACTTTCCGTACATTTTGTACGTCATTTTTTTTTAAGTAAAAACAAAGCTACTCACTCTGATATCGGCCGACTTTAAACCGGAAACGAAGCGTTCTCCGGTGTCCCCGTCGCTATCGTTGCTAGCCGCGTCCCGGCTTGCGAGGAGCGTTGGGCCCCGATAGGAACTGCACGGACGATTGCGAGCGATAAGGGCGATAGGGGAGCATCTCACCTCGCTAGTGCCGGCTCAGCCGGAGCCGTGTCGCTCGCTCTCTGCCCACCACCGTCTGCGTCTCCCGTGCTTCTTCGACGTCCTCTTCTTGATCCTCGAAAAGATCCAGAAGCCCCCGTCAGCCACCCGTGCAGAGCGCATGGTCATTGCGTTCGCTGCTTTTCCCACCCCTTTCGCGCTTCCCGTCTCTCTCTCGCGCTTTCTCTCTCTCTCTCTCTTTCTCTCTTTCTCTCCCGCGTTTTCAACCCCCGAGAGTTCCATCCCCGGCTCTTTCGTTTGCGCGTAAAATGTACTAGACACGCACACGTTCACGCACGCGTGCGCACAACACACATACGCGCGCGTGGGTGTGACACTTTCTTTTTAAGCCTCTCCCTCTTCTCTCCCTTCCCTCATTTCTTTTTTGAAGTAATAAATAAATTTATTTGTATCTCCTTCTTTTGGTTGTTGCTTCTTCTCTATCCGGCAATCACGTAACTTTTCCTCCTTCCAGAGCGGAAACGTGAAAGGTAAAACGTAAAGTTACATGAATCAACGGGTTTGTCAGTTTCTTCTTTGCGTGGCCCGTTTTGGTTTATTATTTTTGATCCTTCTCTTTTTCTCTCCGTCACGTCGGAGTTACTGTTAACAACAGCCTCGTTGCGTTATTGTCTCTACGTATCTCATTCATTCCCGTGATCCACTCCTCTTCAAAACTGTCAATCTTCAGAAATTGACATTATTCCACAAAATTGTGGATATCTACACTTCTTTTACGTCAGAATTTGTTTGTCGATCATGCAATCGATCGCTGCACCGTTTCAATCATCGTTAAATATAACTCACAACTCGTTGCGTTCGGCGTCATAAGACACCGAATAATTTTCTAATTTAGGACGGAACACACGAACGTAATTAAGATTCTTTGTACTTTAGGCGCTCGGGAATAGAGCGATTCGCGCGGAATTTACTTCGCGGCCGCGAAGGAACGCGAAGATCGCGAAGAATTCTCTATAGTGGGGTTTCTCGACGCCTCTCTTTCACCATCGCCTCTCTTTATTAAAACGGTTTTCATCACGTTCCAGAAACAAAGACAGCGTGAGATATATATATATATATCTCACTGTCATTACACGTGTCGCGCGCATATTTTCGACAGTAAAATGAGAAAGTGGATATATGAAAATTCTATTTTTGTCAATGGAATCGAAATTCTTTCGTCCGTGTCGTGTTAAAGGTGGCGAGAACAAACTCCTCCTCGCGTGGAGGAGATTCCCGCGTTCTCGTTACCAGTTTGCCACCTGTAGAGTCGAACGAGAAAGCAATATAGAAATTCCAGGCAGGAAGCGAGTTCACTTGTTGATTTTAGGAAACTCCTGAGAAAACACACAAGGTGCAACTTGTTGCTAAAGGACGCGCTAATCGGTTTCAGGCAGCGCGGTTTTACACGTAGATCGATCAATTACCATCTCGAGGCGAGTAAATCTAGCGATGGTTTCAAGATCGCTCGAGAGAAAATAAATAATAAAATCAAAATCGCCTAGAGTCAGCGGTTACTCGGCTTATAATTATCTTGGTTAATGATTTAGATCGGAAATTTAATTATTTGTCAGTTATGAAAATAACTGACTTACATTAACTCTCTTACATTAACACATACTGCGATTTAAAACTTAAACAACTGGATAACATTCTTTCACATTTATTTTTGTGGAATTGTGTGAATAAATTTTTTTCATAAATACATTATATAATTTGTAATACCAAAAGGATAAGAATAAATACTTGCACGTAGAAAAAAAGCCCCCTAGGAGTTCGTTCCATTTTGGGGTTTATTGACTTGACAATCTTGATAATCACCTTGACTAATATTAATTTGATTAATTTTTTTTTTAGCACAATTTAATTACGATCTGATTTCACGAAAGAATGACGAAAGCAAACGACGATGTTCCTCGCTGACACTTTTGTCACTGTCCTGCAACAACAAAAGCAATATTGTTTTTCATATTGTCACTCTATCTCCGTTCTTCTCACAATTAATAAGATAAAAGACAAGTTATATTAATAAGATAAAAGACAGTTAATATATTAACTTTCTGTGTTGGAAATAATTTTTGACGACTGGCGCGCAGAAGACACGTCACGAGAACAATAGATGCCAAATAATGCATTGTACGGAAATCGAGGAAACTGCGAAAGAGACTCCGTCTCTCTCTCTCTCTCGTCCTGGATGTGTACATATATAGATATATATATATATATATATATATATATATGTATATATATATACAAACGGAGCGAGAGACCGGAGAGCTGAGAAAACGCGTAATTGAATGATGCGCAAGTCGGATGCAGGATGAATAGAATTCAATGAGTCGACACTACCTACAAATACACGAAGACATCGCGAGTTACCATCCATTCCCGATGTATATCTTCCGAACGTCTTCGCCACGCGAAGACGGTTTCGCGATGCTACATCTCTTGCTTGGTGTCGCGAATTTAATATCCGCGGGATAGTTTCATCCGCGCAGACTATTTATCGTACGTTTTGAGAAAGTCCCTCGCTTCTCCGCGTCGATCCGATAGCGGCCATTTTGCATGAGTGCAACCGGGTTCACGTCAAGTTCTGTTATGTTGTCCTTGAATAGAGAGTTCAACATTAGGATAAGAATATTACGGGAAAAGAATAAAAAAAAAGAGAAAGAGACAGAGAGAAAGAGAAAAAAAAAGAAAACAATAATTTAAACCTACGTGTTCCGCGGCCAGCGAAGAACATCGTCGTTTACTCTTCGTGATATTCTTAGACAGAAATCTATTCGGTTCTGCCGGAAACTTCGCGTTGCTTCCGCTCGATGCGATTTTTTCGAGATATATAAAGTTTGTCCGATCGAGCGACGTTGCTCGTGGCAACCGGTCAATCGATTTCGGAACACGCGCGCTGTTCGCGCGAGAACCTCTCGAAGCGCCGTTCAATCGTGTCAACCCGCAAAATCATTAACCATCTCCATCAACGTGGATAAGCGGGATCAAACGCGCGATATGCTGATAATTGCCCAATTGGGTCGAATGTGGAACGAAGTGTAGTAAAACCGTACTCGAGGCCAGGTTTGGCGATAAATAATAATTTACAGCGTGCGTATAATTATACGTATGTAATTTTACACCCCGTAACATTATATTATATAAAAATTACAAATAAAAACTCGGTCTGCTCGGTGAAAATTGATTTCGTATTGCGATATCTATTTCATTTGCACAAGCTCGCGTAATTTAATCTGAAAAGGAAAGGAGATTGATTTTTTTAAGAGGCAAGAGAGAGAGAGAGAAAAAAAGTTGATTCGCGCGCGCCTCGACGGAGATCGTAATTTTTAATTTCTCCCGATGATGATATCGGGACATATTTCACACGCCCTCACAGACGATGTCGATTCGCTGCGCTGGCTGGCTCGATGGATTTTATTATCTCGAGTGAGACCGCGTTTCGTTGAACGTCGAACGGTTAAGGTGGTATGCGACGATGACAACTCGCGAGCTCTCGCGTCCGGTATCGTCCCCGCTGAAAATCGTGGAATTTCTTTATTGTGCGCCACCGCATCGAGGGTTCCCGGAGTTCCTCTTCCTTACCCCTGCCGCGCGCACCTTTTCCGTGTCTCACCACCGTGTCTTCTGTCCCTTCTTCTCGCCCCTTTCTCATCCTCCTTTAGACGTCCTATCTCTTTGCCCGCACACCTTCTCGTATGAGAGAGACGATGCCGTCAGCGGCAGATGCCGCTCTCAACCTGCACCGCTATAATTAATACGGAAGCGAACGCGTTCCCCGGAAACCTGCAGTCGTAAAGTTAATTCAATTCGCGCGAAAACGTAAGCGGTCTCCCAAAGGGACCGAGAATTCTGTGTGATAGCGACCCTCGTGCGCGAGGATATGTAATCGCGTTTGAAACTGCGATGACACGTGCGTCTTTTTTTTTTTTTTTTTTTTTACAACGTGGTGTGTTCCTATCGACACGCGCCAGGTATGGAATTGACAAACTACCTGTTCTACTCTCAGGAACGACGCATGTGTATCGCGGCCGCCCGCGATTACATTTATTTTTCGCGCGCATCTCATCTTTATTTATATTATTCTCGCGCGTTCGGTCGTACATTACGAAAAAGAATTGGATGGGATTGACCATCGGTCTTGGAGAGAACATTCCCGCCGTTCCTCATGAAAGGCAATGAGTTTTTCGCGCGCGATATCCCACGGCGAATCTACGAGCCTGTCGTTTATCTACCGCATCATTTCGCACTCTATTTTTTTTCCCAGCTTCCTCCGCCCTCTGTGAACGGCACTTCTTCCGCCCTTTACATCTCACATTCTTTTACGTTACAGATTTCACGAATCTTGACTTTGTCAAAGTTTTAAAAGTACGAATGTGGGTGTGTGTAAATGTGTGAGAAAAACATGACATCAAGTTTTCTCTGTTTTTTTCCCTGATTTTTTTTTTTTAAATACAAACATGTAAATAATCAGGGCGTTGCATTTTATTTTCAGTGCGTAAATATGATTTCGCGCGAAAGGCGCGCGCGGATTTCGTTCTCCGCTATAAAGCGGCGCGAAGTATATTATTGGCCAAAAAGTAAAGAAGCCACGTTTCTCAGTGCGAGAAGTTGCTAGGCTCGCTTGTTAGCGCAGTAATGTTGCATCGAAGAAAATTCTATTGCCCTCGCTATCAACTGTCACGTCTTATTCTCATCTCCGCAGTCTATATAAATGTCACTGATACTTTTTTTTGTATTGATTTATACGTTTAATATTTCTCGAAATGTATATTTATATAAATGAGGTGAGAAGAAAGAAAAGTTTCTTCTCAATTTTCAGGTTTTTGTCTTTAACACATTCCTTTGATAGTTTTCACACACCTTGTGTCATTATTTTGAATTAACGTATCACTTAGTCGCGTCGAATATGCGACTAATTTTACAACGCGTATTTGCGTTTGTGATTTTATCTCAAAACTAATGTTTATTTTCTCAATACACCGTAGCGTTCGGTGGTCTCTTCTAGCCTTTTGTTGTCCGGATTTGGCTTCGCACGATTCGCACGTATTCCAGAGACTTTTATCGCGAGCCGCCACACACAAACGATGGACAGCGCTCTGTTAACTCTCTCTCTCTCTCTCTTTCTTTTTCTGTATTTCTCGTGATGCGGCATTGGGGTAACTCTCTCGACACGAAGACCGCCTCCCTTCTGAGAGAGGCGCGAAGCACCTTGGAAAAAGAAAATGATCGATGCCAAGCTTAAGCCAAGAGTTACATCGAAAGCCTTTCTCTTTCCGACATTATCCTTCGGATTAGTTACCGCGGAGGTTAACGGCTGCCTCGTTACTTTAAGCAATTGTAGCGGAGCGCCGTGCGAAGCGAAGTGTCTCCGGGCACAGCTAAATCTTCCGACGTTGTCAACGCCGACGAACGCCGTCTAGAATTCGAGAGCTAATCCGAGAAAAAGCCCGTCGTGTCTCCGATGAGTCTGCCCCGTTATTATCCACTTCTATCGCGACTGTGACTTTAATGATGAATGGCAATTAAGTAGTTATCGATAGCGGTCTTGTCTTTGCAGCTCGGTCCGCGTATTTCTGACGCCTTTTCTTTTTATCCTTCGCGAATATTTTCGCGCGGGAATTGAGGAAGATTTAGAAATTCTGTAACTTTTATTTGCACTTTTCGATCCATTTCTCTAAATATAAACGTTAATGTTACAATAATTACAAACACTGTTAACGACGTCGTTTCACGCGAGTTCTGTTCGTCAGTTCATGCTGCGTATCATAGTGAAGAAAGATGCTGCGGACGACACCATCTAAAAAACGAAACAAGTATTATCGCTGAAACACTCACTTGTATTTGATAAAAAAAAAAAAAAAAGAGCAAGTGTATACCTACTTTCCGTTTAACGCGAAACGAGTATACGTACAGACGCGAAAGTTGGCAGAGATAACGGCACGATGTATCCGGCGGTGAGCTGCGCTGGCTTCTGAGATCTCATTGTGATAATATTTAGAGATCTTCTTAGCTGATACGGAAAGCGATACCACGACGTACAGTAGATCGATCTCGCTGTGGCCTCGCTCTGTAACACAATATCCAACAATGCTGCGCGCTGTCTATAAGCCGCGAGATATAAATCTCTAAACGTTCGCGAAAAGAACTACGTTAAAAAAAGATCGTCGACAATCTCTTCAGAGATTCTTGCACGTTTTTCTTTCAAAATTTATTCGAATTTGTCATTTTTAATTTATTTAATTTATTTTAATTATTTATTTATTTTACTTGTTTAAATTTTTTTACGTATGTTTACTTTTTTCAATTGATTTGTACATCATTCTCACATCATACCTCCGTGAGAAGAACGTCCGCCGGCCAGTTACACAAATACAGTTGAATCACCGCGATCGACAGTTGCGTCGTGTATTTAAATTTATCAGGATCGTCCTGCAATTGTTGACATGACCGATAACATTGGTATGAATGCGAGTGCGTGCGCGATATTTTCAACTTTTCTTACTGACCCCGGCCAGCTTAAATCCTACGAGAGAAATGTTGTACGTGCTGCCGAGCAGCTGCGTCAGAAATATGCTGGTCGTCAGCTTCTCAACTTCTTTGCAAAATCTAGTCGAACAATATTATGTATTCTCTTGTGCATCTTTATACGATATGAATATTTCGTACGTAAACTTTTCTTTGTAAAACGAAACCTCAAGAATTCTCTTCCTTCTCCTTTGTACACTTACTCGAGTATTACCTGATGATAACGCACATAGGCTACGAGATCGGACTTGACGTTGTTTTCTTTAAACGTCGCTTCGAAGAACTCGGCGGAAGTTCTCGCGAGACGCGATTCTTCGGAAATCGGCCGATCGTTCAGACTCAGAATTCGCGAATTCAGAACCTTGAAGTGACCGCAAACGGTCAGAATGAGCACCGGTCCGATCGTGTCGGCACCGACGCAGGTGAGCCCGACGTTGATCATGCTGCACAGCTGCATGACGTACATCACCTCGTAATAAGGCGACCGATGGACCTCGACGGGACACGCGTACGGCAAGTTCCTCGTCGAGTTCGACGAGCCGTCGTCCTGTCCCATGAACAGACTCGCGACCGCGTAGAAGAAGATCGTGAAGGCGCAACCGAACAGATAGTAATACGTCAGACGCTTCGTCGCTTTTACGCATTCGCGCACGCATTTCTTCTCGGTCGCGTTCAACGTCGCCCAGAGTTCCTCGCAGATCATCAGCAGTCGCTGAAATCGGCTCCGGAACAGTAGGACCAGCGTGAACCGCGCCTGTCCGCCGATGAAAGATAGTATCATCGCGAACGACTCCATCCAGACGTCGAGGTGGATGGTGTGCAGCGCGAACTCGTACGTGTACAGAATCGAGTATGCGAACAAACAGCCGTACGCGAGCGCGCCAAGAACGTTCTGCAAGCTCGACCTGTTCCCGTGGGACACCACGCCGCTGAGTCTGAGCAGCGCGATATTCACGCGGATGACACTCGCGAACGATTTATTGCTCGATATCATTTTTGTAATTGAAAAAAAAAAAATTACAAAAAAGTTAACCGATCACGAGAAATCAAGAGACTGATTCGGGTTTAGATTTTCGGACGATCGCGAGTCGGAGGCGAGTCCGTCCTTCTTTTCGACGGACAGCTCGCGGAACATCTTGCGAACATCTATAGAAGTTGTGCGAAAAGCCTATGGATTTTGCACCTGCGCGATTCGAACGTGAACTCACAACGCGTGATTATTTCCTGAAATAACACTCGTGTGGCGGAGAAAATTTTTTATAGCAACGTACCAGCGAATTCTCGTAATAACAGCCGAGTTTCTCGTAGTAATAGCCGAGCTGAACGAATTAACAATTGATATTTGTCTCGAAGTTGCGATATCGTGACGGTGCAAGCGTGTAATTCCGCTCGTGAAATATCCGTGCAAACGTAAAGAGTTGCGCTAAACACAGGTTTTATCAGGTTCAGGTTTTCTCGCGTGGAATTGTGAAAAATATATACGGACGGATTTTGTGCGCGATTAAACTTGAAATAGACTCGCATTTAATTTTTCTCCGAAGAATCTTTTCAGTCTTTATTATCGTTTTTATTTTCTTGTTACAAAGTATACGATATATATTATTTAACATTATAGACAATAAAAAAGTCAGGTGAAATAACAAATTGAAGTGATAAATTATTTAAAAAATAGTAAGCATCTAATTTAATAGGAAGCAATATTTTATATCGTTGACAACGATTGCGCAATTGTCAATAAGCGAGGATGCAATAAATAACTTTATACAAGGAGTAACAATTTTATATAAACTTTTATCAGAACATCTCTGCGCTATACAGGAATTAGAAAATAAATCGTACGATGATAATCCTAAGCTAAAGAGGACGAAGGATAAAATACCGATGCGGTTTGGCATCGCATATTGCGGAAGTGATTATCAAACGAGACTAGACGTGACATTTAATTCAGTAGGATTGTACTATTGATAGATAAATAGGAATTAGTTTTCCCTCCTAAGTGAGAGATTTGTTCAGCTCTTTACGGTACGACCGAATTTTCCTAGATGGCAGCATAGATCCAAGTAGAAACGCGTTCTCGTACCGTGTGGTTGGGTTTACTTTCAATTAAAAACCAGCGTCGTGTTGTTTAGAAACAGAAGGCTGTTTATGTAATCTTTCAAAATCGATTTAAATTGATATAACGTTGTTTTTCGATTGTAGTTCTGCTGCGACGCAAAGAAAGGATAAACATCTTGAAGAAAACTGTGATGCTAGTACGAATAGAAATAGTCATGCAAAAACATTTGATATTTGTTTACACGTAATGCAACCTTGCTTATCAATTCTCAAGAAAGACGAACTTCACGGCACGCAACGTTTGATTCCGCTGACATTTTTGTCTGCCAATCACGGCGCTCGTTAACGCGAGCAGAAGCAACGGCGAGGGGCGCCGCTCGCCGCTCCGCTCGCGCAAGCGCGCGTGACCGCGCAGAGAAGGGTGAATACAGCTGAATGTCGAGCAGGGGTGAGTTCTCAGGCGCGTTTCACAGAACTCGCACGTTGTGGCGTCGCGTGCCGCGTGCCGGTGACGGCTGAGCGAACGCGCACGTTTTTATTCGATCTTTTTGCGAGAGAGGGTGACAATCGGAGAGTGTCTGTCTGTTTGTTTTTTTTTCTTTTTTACGCGAGAATCGGAGCTGTTTTTTTCTCGCTCCGAGAGTGCGGCAATTAGTGATATAGTGCATGTGGCCAACGCATCTTCCGTCCTAGTCGGCATCTCTCACCGCCGATCCACCACCGGTAGGGTCGCACGAGTCACCCCAAACGTTGCACCTGGAGCGTTTCAACGTGCTGGACAAGCTGAACGTCAACTTGTAGGTATAGTCGGGCACAATAATAATCCCTTTCGCCCCTTCGCGTGCAACGTCCCTTCTTTAATAATCGATTCGTCTTCCGCGTGCGTGGTCTTCAGTCACATATTGTCGTCCCGATAATAAGTTATTTCTGTCTCTAATATTCCCCTCAATCCATTCTCGGATAATAGGAATCTATGAATGTGTTGGATAATTATTTATTCATGCGTCTCGTTAATATTTTACATGTTGATCTAGTAAACGAGATTGTAATTATTTGTTCGCCTTTTAGTTGCACTTTCTTGCACCTCTAGTGCATACTAGTTAAATATAAATAATAGCGTGCATGTGTGTGTGTGTGTGTGTGTGTGTATATGCATAAAGTAAGCGAGAGAATAGAAGAGATGTAGACTTTTCTCTTTCTTTTTTGAGGCGAGAAAATACATAATTCCAAAATATATTTATTATTTTTTCACATCATAGTATATATTTTTATTAAATACACGCGATTGTCTCGTGTTACATGTTGTCTGAAATCTCAGAAGCGTGAATTTAGCATCTATCGCTGAATGTGTGTTACGCAAATGAATTTTTATTAAACGCGGCCGTGCGAATCTCGACTATATATTGATGAACGGTCGCGTTAGGTCGCCGACGCATCATCTCCGAGACTCTGACAGTTGAATCGCATCTGAATCGTGTGATTATGAAGCTCGAAACGCGGCCGTGCGACTCTCTCCGGAGTCGATGATGACGCGTTGCATTATTCGGTAAAAACCGAATGTCTGGTAAATCGCGATGTCAAATACACGGCGATTGTATAGGCGCGGCCACAAAATTCTGAGGACATCCAAGTCATAGCCAAGCGTTACCGATCGAAATCGAATTTTGCATACGGCCGGAACGCTAAATGCCCACGATGCGTGATTATACTTTTAAACATGGCCGCGACGATGAGTGACATTAAAATACATCCGACAAAGTCGCGGGATCTAAAATTATCCGATCTCGGTATTAACGTCGCGATCTGATCGTACTTTCGACGTAAAAAAAAGAAACGTGCGATGACGACTATGCGAACTTTTTTAACTGCGATAATCACACCGAAGACAATTGTCATGCATGTGTCATAATTCGGTTTGTCGCGTCGCTGCACACCGACCGCAGTCGAGCTATTGTTAAGCTCGACGTTAAATGTGGGACAGAGGATCTTGGTTTATATTGTACGTTACACAAATACATACACATACACACACACACAGACGTTTATCAACGAGATCGTCGATAGACGAGAGCAAGTTTTGACGGCGAATGTTGACTTGCTGCTCGTTCGATCCGGGTCTCTCCCTCTTCTCGCGGCTCTATGGGTCAATCGGAAGACGGAAGAGTCGATCTTTTGCCCTCGCGCAAAGGCGGAAGTACCGTTTTACCGAGTGTACATACGGTGTTTAGGAGGAACATCCGCATCGCATTGGGTATACGGCGATGTCGCGAGTGTTACAGTCCGGTACGACCGGCAAACGCCGATCGATATTTGCACTCCAACACGCTGATAAGGAGGGTTCGTAACGCACCGCGCAAAGGGGATTGAAACCGATGGGTTTTTCGACCGAGTTCTCGGATTTCTCGCCCGCCACTGACACGCGAGAGTTCTATTACTCTTACACACGTAGAGCAAATCGAAAAAAACGAAAGGGACAAGCGGATAGAGTAATCGGTTTTTGCTACGCGAAATAAACTTTGCCAAAGTTGTACGCGCGGTCTCGATTTTCTTCTGATAAAGCTTCGATTCTTGCGGTTGTTTAATTAGCAGTAGGATTTTTGTAACTCGATTTTATCAGCGCGTTGATTACACGTATCTTTCTGGGAACGCAGACTACCGGTAGAAAACAAAGCGACTGCACAATAGGTGAAGGTTAAAATTACCGCACGGTTTAATAGCAGAAAAAAAAACTTTATTGATTCGAGATTCGCGTTATATCTTATACTATGATTTATCCTGACTCGCCGTGCGTTCTTTATCTATAGACACGCTAAAGTCTTCTCACACGGCATTAGGTGATTCGTACACCTGAACTTAAGTTATCTCAAAGTATAACCTTTGGCCTAAATCCTTTTATCGCAGATATATGGAAAAGGTTAAAAGCAGCAAAAGGTTTTCGAGGCTTTTAACACGCACCTTTGCTTTGGTTTTAGCCTGAGAAGGTGAAAAAGTGAATATCTGGTTAAAGCGCATCGATTTATCAGCCATAATTTTTAAACTTGATATCGCACTCTAAAAGTTAAGTTGGGTTTTAAACTTTTTTAAAGAACGGAAGTTCTGTTGTTCGAAAATACAAAGATAAGATCATCAAAGTTCTCTTATTTAGAGAATCTTATATTTTCAATCAAAGTCGAGGAAAAATTTTTACCAGCACTTAATTCTAAAATAACTGTCTTGAACTTTGCGTAGTGTTTGATTTATATAAATGTTTCTATAAAAAATTCCAATAATTAGAGATCTTGGAATCTTCTTCTTATTAGAAATTTGTCGGAAAGAGATCTCTAGTTTTTCTTCGAGATTACGTCATCATCACGGTATCAGGCTAAAAAAAAGAAAGCGGTTTCTCAAATCGGTCAAAGAACTCTCTCCCGTGCTAGAACAACATAACATACGAGAGAAAGAAACTGCGATAACATTCTTCCTGGTCCATTAGGCAATTTCTTCTACGAAAACCAGGCGGAAAATCTCATCGCCGCGAAGTGATCTTTTTTTAACGAGAGACAATATCGCGCGCGAAAGAACGGCGGACGGGAAATTATGATTCTACGAAATAAGAAGTTCGACGCCTTCGGCTAATGGACAAGAACCGGCTAGACACGTTTATTCGACTCGAGCAAAGAAAGAGGGAGAAACAGAGAGAAAGAGAGAGAGAGCGAGTGCATGTGCGAGTTAATATTTTTAGATTCATATTTGATGCGGGCAAGTAAGTAAGTGAAGAAGCGGAAGAGTAGCGCGCTCGCACGACGAGGCTGGAATTTATTGCGTAACTTCGCGAGTGATTGATTAATGTCGATTTATATCGTGGACGATCGAACGAGGCGATTTATTATTTGCATAGATGAGTAGACATTTATGTTCCCGAGATTATTACGTACTTTTATTTTGTCAGCTGCAGAACTTATCAAACTTACACACTCGAATATATAAATTGTATTTACACTCGATTATGTACTTACATACTTACTAAAGTAAATTTTTTCTTGCATTTATTTTCATGAAAAACTTGACCGCTGAATAAAAAACAGTGAAGTATATGTTTTGCAAAACATTACTGGACGGATAATTTGAGCGAGAGAAGTGTCGGAGACGAATTAACATATTGACGACATATTTTTAACATTCTATTCACACCGCGTCTAAATTGAGAGGCTATTGTAAACGTAAATAGTATTGATATTCGCATGACGATAAAATTGCGCGATAAGCAATTTATTTATTTACATACTTACTTGTTATTTCGACGTATATATCTTCGCGTTAACGTTCGCAAAAATCTTACATAAATTTTCTTTAACACAGAAAAATTAAGACGCGTACAAAAAAAAAGTATCACCTTGAGCAAATAATGAAAAACAGTAGAGAATTGAATAATAATAATTAATTATGCCGCTTGTTAACATACACGTAAGTCCGCATTGTGTCGCATCGTTACATCATGCGGTGAACTGTGACTTATTAGATAGTAGGAAATTGCGTTCTTGCGTTCAAAACGATTTTAAATATCGCAGCGAAATCGCAAGATTCATGTAAGAATTATTTAATAAAAAAAATTTCCCATCCTATTCATTTCTCTTCTACGAGCGAACGTCATGAAGCTGTAGCGAAACGCGACTATCATCGGCACAAGCTACCGTCGTCTAATCATTATTCTTTTGAACCCACGAATAACAGATAACTCGCGCAACACAGAAATTGACTTTACAAGGCGCATGATGACACGAATTACCGCTTATATCATCACGTGTGATTATAACGCATTGTAATTCCGAAGCATGCTCCGCTTATTATAGACCATTTCCTACCGGTGCTGTTTCTTTTTTTTTTTTTTTTTTCACGGTCGACGTATCGTCTCGTTTTCTGAGAACTGTAAAATATGCAAAAAGCCGGAAAATGCGACGGAATGCGGCGCGCGAGCAACAAGGACGTGGCGAACGCCATGGATAATATTTTGCTCCTTTATTTCGCTCGCTCCGGTATCGCCAGTCGACGCACCGCAATCTCCGCCGTTAACCGCAGCACACACAGTTTCCGGTCATCATCATCATCATCATCCCGACGATGAGGTTGAGAAAGAGAGAGAGAGAGAAAGAGCTAATTATTTGTTTGCGTCGATTCCCGCGTCCGTGTGCGTTGCGGTCGAAAAGTACCGCGATACAGATTCCGTGGCGCGATTATCCGGTCGCACGGCGGTTTTCTGACCTACGTGCGAGATTTCTGCCGCGAGATATCGATAATTGTGTCCCGTCGACGTTGTCTTTAAATCACCAATCGCTACAATTACCTTTGATTAGCGTCGATTTAACTCCGCGCTTACGCTTTGATTACTTCGATCATTCCTTCGATCGTTCCTGCTGTTTCATAATCGCGCTAATATGCTTCCTTCTGAAGAGATACTTGTTTATTGCGCGACCAAAACTATTTTTTTTTTTTTTAGTTTCTTCTCAACACCTTTCCGTCGGGGAAAGCGAAGTTTGTCTTCTGTACAATATTTACAATGTCTTTAATATTTTAAGTTCGTTTAATTGTTTTTCACTCAGAGACCGTGTTCTAAAAATGCTTGACACTGACGGCATGTCTAATTGTCAGATATTCTTATTAGATAAACAAGTTGATGTGATATCAGATAAAAAAAAAAAGAAAGTCTATCGAACAGGTGTACACAGAATAAACGTGTGTCGTACGTAAGATTCATGTCCGTTTTGGTGATGTGCTATCTGATTATTATACGAGTCCGCGATGTCGACTCGATAAACGAGCGCGGAAACGAAATGTCATGAAAGCGTCATTAGTCGAGACTTTTGCTTAATGTAACGAATGGTCAGTACCTATACACGTGCGTGATAAGAGATAAACGATTGCTATACGTCGCTGCGTCAAGAATAAATAAATGGAGTGGAGAAGAGATGAAGATCATTAAGAACAAGAGACACGACGTGCGACGTGAATTTATAAGTTCCACCTTGAGGGGAAAATTTTACGACGCATCTTTTGTTCGGCCGTTGCGAAATTATATCGTAATTTAAAAAAACAACAGCGCACAAAAGAGTGGAGACTTCGCGTTTCTAATGCGATGCGCATCGAGTGTGCAACCTCGGCTAGCTTAACAAAGAAAAACGCTTGTAATATGTAAAAAAAAAAGAGTCAATTATACGTTGCGTCTCTTATCATGCGCAATAATCGCGTAACTATGCGGTCTTTATTCACTTTTTGCTCGAACCCGTATCGTCGCGAAAAACACTTCTCTCTCTCTCTCTCTCTCTATATCTAGGTGGAAACTTCACTTATATTCATCGTCATGCATAAATATCGAACAAGGAAATGATTAAAGCCTCCGTGAGGAAGAGAGTCTCCGTCTGGCAATAAAAAGGACGTTGCATACGTTTACTCGTACGAGCGAATCGATATCCAGGGACACCGCGGGTAATATTCCCGCATATTACACGAATACACGTGTGCACATGAATAGACACACACACACACACACACACGTATTCATGTATGTACGCGTACTTTTGCGCAATAGAGACACAGCGACACATCGGCAGAGAGAGAGACCCACCTCTAGTCCCTCGTGCACGAGCGATATGACCGGCACACCGAGATGCATACACATGACGATCCACCCGATGCATTATTCACCGACCGGCGACCGGCCGACGATGACGGTGGTAACGCCATGCGACGGCGGCGCGATAATAACTATAGCATCTCTACTCCGAGAAACACAGAAATAGACACGGTGCAGCCGTCCGTTAAAAAGCGCCGGGTGCCGAGCCGCGCGCTCGAATGAAAGAATCCAAATTTCCGGTGACCGTTTTCTCGCCGCCGACGTTTTGTCTCGATCGGTGTGTGCGTGCAGCATCCGATTATAACACACATATCGCGTGAATATGTGTGTGTCCGTGTGTGCGGGATACTCTTAGAGATTTAGATATTTGCGTCTAAAGTTGACTGACGCTCCAGTTAAACTGTGATTATCGTTCTTTGTCTCTTTGTTACTAGTTTTGTCGTCATCAGAAAGTTTTATTAACGGAATGTGTGTGTGTGTGTATTGAATTAATGTATATTTTGTGCTTTGCTAAAAAAGAAAATTTTAAATGCATCATATAAAAACTCTTCTCGCGAGAAAATGAGAAAAATTATGTTTCACTCGAAAGGTTTTCGAGAACCTTTTTATCACGGATACGACGAGATAAGAGGTAAAGGTAAACAAACGGTTTTTAAAAGGATCTGATTCATTGCGCATACACAAGCAATAAAAAAAAATTGTATTTTTATGAAAAAGGTAAAAATAAAATATATTATCCAAATTGCTCCGTGTGTGGCGTGAGAAAAAAACGGTAATTGATTATTGTACTTTGCGTTAAGTAGACGGAAACACGATGATTGCTTTCACGCGCGATAAATGCTAATATTTTGTTCGATAAATAAATTTATTTACTTATTCTTTTATCCGCGACTCAATGAATGCGACGGAAATGTGTTTGAACAAGATATCGCGAAATAATAAAGCGCTTTTTTAGGAGAACAGCAGCTCGAGCTACAGTGTGATTATAATTCATTCATTCACAAACGTATTAATATGTATTACACCGACACGGTCGCGCTCGCAAAGGCCGCTAATCTAAAGGCGCGTTTAAGACGCGGAACGATATTAAATCGATATCGTGTAAGACCGCGCAAAAAGTTCGTAAGAATTTTAATTTTATGCCCGTCCACACATTGCGTTATAGATTACGCGATAGTTCCGCGCCGCCTTTTGTTCTCAAGTTTTCTTACATAACATAAATTAATGTTGAAATTTCGCTTATTTTTACAGTCTCTTCGGTCTCTTGCGGAAACTTGACAATAGTCAATATAAATATTGTAGATTTAACAGAATATTTTTCTTTTATGTGATTTGATTCAATATAATTTTATTCAAATCTCGAAATGCCTCGCACTTAATCGCATTCAATGTATTGTGTTCCAGATATCGCAAGAATGAAGAGGCAAGCGATGCGTCATTCTTCTTCACCGAGGTAATCATAATTGATAATGTCGTTCGCGAATCCATCGAACGTGAATGTAAGCGGGATTAATTCGTAATCTGCTACCGCGATAGCGTTATCTATCGGTAATGCTTACGACAGTAGCAGAATGATATCGATACATGTTTATAATGAAGTAGTAGCCTCGCGACATACATTTTACCTTCTCAGTAAAGTCGCGTCACTTTCTTTTGTCTCGCTCGAAGCGAGTTCGGAGAAAAAGAAAAAGAAACGAGATCGAGAAAGTGCATAATTGAAAGAATTGCGAATTTTATAATAAAATTGATAAAACGCGACTCAAAACCGCGCATTATTTGCTACTCGATCTTATCGGTGTGTTACCGATATTATTGCGCGACAGTCGTCTTCGTCGAATGGAAGTGACACGCCAGATGTATTTTTAAAGCGTGATGTTGTAAAGTATTAAAAAAAAAAGGAACAATATCTGCGACATTAAACATCGCTAATCTGCTTCACTCTCGAGTTGAGTATTTTTAAATCGGAATTATCATGTTGTGGGTATTTTTTACCGCAATTGTTTAGATTAAATAATCCGCGAGAAAATATTCCAGTGTATATTAATATACAAGACGTATTCGCGCATATCTTTTTGTCCCGGTTTTTAATTATGTCGAGAACACTAACGGAAAACATCGATTTATCAAACGCGTCAACACGAACGGGACATATAACATAAATACCCTAGATACGTTCGAAAAATTCAGAAAGACATACACAAATTAGAAGTGGGAGAATATTAATTAAGCCCGTCGGTAATCACCGAGAGGTTCTTGAAAAAAATCAGGATGAGCCGGTCGAAGGAGAGTTCGGTGTTGAACGCGTGCCAAGGAAAGAGCGAAGCGAATCGAAACTATGCGGAGTGAAATTGGACGATTTCGTGGTGGGTCGACGTGTGCACGACCGGCATCTTATAGCAGCATCCTTTTTATTGTCACCGAGATAAATATAACAACTAAACCGGAAGAGAGGGAAGGGGAGGAACGCGGAATTTTTAACGTGAAAAATATCCGTTAAAGCATCGTCGCATCTATTCTGCTGATTTCTCTCTCTTAAACGTGAGATCTCGAGTTTCTCAATCTCTCTCTCTCTCTCTCTCGTTTTCTTTCCCTTCGTATATCGATCTCGTCAAACATTCATCCTCACGTACGTCTAATCGAATGAAATTTTAATGTCGTCTAAGTAGCGCATAGACAGAAAGATCCAATTTCCTCTTGATATTAATAAATGACGTGATTGACGAGATGTAAAGTAAAGAAGTAACTGGAGAATAATTAATTCGATCTCTCTTAATTAACTGTCAAAAACTTTATTCGAAATATCTCTTACAACGGATTACGATACTTAATTAATTATTTTTTTGAATGTCTAATTTTTTATACTGTTTTTTATTTTTTCGAAACGTCCACTAACTGCATTTACTGCTGTTTTAATTTAACGTCCACCTACACCTAGGACCTTTGGCTTTTTGGTTTTTACTTTCTTAGTCACACATTTAAAATAAAAAATATTATAACTCTAAATTTTATTGCCTGTCGAAACGAGACCTTTTTATCAAACTTTTCATTCAAAGAAATGTCAAAGAATTGTTTTCATGTTATTCATACATGTCGTCTTTAGTTCTCGTCTCTCGCCGTATATCCAAAGATTTTCTCTTTCCAAAACTTTTTAGGTCGAAAATCTATTCAACCTGCAGTATTCTGTGTGCGCGAACTTCTCACATAACTCAATATTTCTTTTAAGAAAAAAAAGACGTATGGGAGAAATTTTCCGTGCGATGTAAAAATACTGATATCTAATGAAAAATTCCATTCCAGTGGCGTGCGCATAGATTATCATTCCGACATGATGCAATAGCATGCAATGACCTTGAGTAAAACTCATTATCACGAACATACCGACGTGTGGAAGAGTCGCGCATTTATCTTCGCTTTTTAATGTGCTATAAAGTATTGTAACACCATCGACATTATGTTTTTTATGCAAACGTCACATGTGCACGTCGCTCTTCTGATCGGAAAAAATGTGTTTGATAACACGTCGTGGTCTCTTATCTCTCGTAGACATCCGCGCTATCGTCTCGTCAGTTAATAACATGTGTAGTTTCGCACACAACATAATAATTTGATGTGCACGTAATTTTTATGTAATGTCATTTAATAAAAAGTGTCGGTCAGTTTGCGATAATTACCGTGATCGAGTGATATTGCATTAAAATCGATGGTAAAAAAAAATACAGTGTTCAGAGCGTAATCATTTCAACAGTATTTTGTTTTCGATCAAATTAAATACGGAAATACAATTACGCTAAATGACTTACGTAACGGTTAAAAAACTAATTGTTGCAAAACAGAAATAGAGAAAAGAGAAAGAGGAGAGAGAGAGAGAGAGAGAGAGAGAGAGAGAGAATAAAACTCAGTCTTTTACACAAGGTAAAAAAGAAACATCCAGCTGTGCATCAGTCTTCGGATACTACGGTCTTTCGAAATCCTAAGGGTTTCGGGTCAAAGCTCGGAGAAGTCGAGAGCGTTGTCTTACAACTGTACCGTTTCTAAGCGTCGATCCCGACAACGAGATGCCGATTTGTCTTGCTCACGTCTATTATCGTCTTGTCGTTTCTTTTCAGTCGAAAAAAGATTTCTAATAAAAAAAAAAAGAATTCAAATGCACAGATCACAATGGAAACAGGCTCTTCTCGATACATGTAAAGAAGTGCTTAATAAATAGAGATTTTACTCAGAAAGTAAAATTGAAGCGTGGAAAAATAGAAGTGTAGAAAAAAATGTGTTTCTGTTTCTTAAAAAAAAAAAACCACGACCACAATGATGCATATAAATCGTAGAAAAGAAACATTGCTGGTAATTTTCTCAGGTTCTTGTTTAAAAAAGTAACAGTCTTGTTATATATCACATATATATTACACGAAATGTGTTTCAGTCCACGAAATTTCCGAAATATCTCGTTTATTAAAAAAAAAAAAAAAAAAAAAAAAAAAAAAAAAAAAAAAAAAAATGTTTCATTATATAATTTAAATTAATTATGCATGCTTCCATTACGATCTCGCTGAAGATTCGTTTGAATCTTGTTTCAGGACGAGCTCCTAGGAATGACACTATGAAAGGTGAGTAAAAAAATAGCCTGAGGCTAGGGTCGGTTTTCTAAACAATACAAAAGCGACGTGGAAACGTATTCACTCGAATGTTTAGTTGATGACATACTCGTGTAATCATCAGTAGATTAAAGTGATGCACGCGGCGGCGCTCCGACAATGTTGTTCGTGATAAGGGTTCGTTACATAAAAATCGTTACGTAAGCGCGCGTTACATTCGCGTTTTCGACAAACGGCGGCGAACAATTTCTTGCTTTTGTTCGATTTGCTTGTCAAATAATTGCAATATAAATCGTTTTCACATTTGTGTGTGCGTGTGCGTGACGTGTGTCGCGCGCGTGTTTATGTGTTACAAATAAAATTCCAAGTTATACTCGTTTTTTTTGCCAAATATTTGACAAATACGCGACAGTAACATGTATACGCCGCAATGTTTGCGCAAAATATTTCACCGCGTTATTCGCGCTGAACTTTGTACTTTTGTAGCTAATGTTTATCA
Organism: Pseudomyrmex cubaensis; assembly: GCA_014825685.1. Classification (NCBI taxonomy): domain Eukaryota; kingdom Metazoa; phylum Arthropoda; class Insecta; order Hymenoptera; family Formicidae; genus Pseudomyrmex; species Pseudomyrmex cubaensis. The sequence continues at coordinate 22,280 of QVOA01001663.1, forward strand.
AGTAGGTGACGACATATCGTTTCGTAATATCAATCGTTATTATCGTTCAACGTATTTGCATTTTTAAAGAGATACCTATTATGATTACATTTTCATAAATTACACATCGCGATCTACGTAAACTTGGCAACTCTAACTCTTATCGCAATCACATGATTAAAATATTCTGAATTTGATGATTTGAAAGACATTTGCAATATTTGGTTTTTCTTATTGTCTCTAAAATATAAAAGTGATATCAAATAAGTTAAGTAATAAATACTTATATAGAAAAATTTTATTATTAACAGAATTTTTAAAGTTTTTTTTCAGAAGATTTTTTAATTTCTTTAATCTGCGTTTATGTTTTTTTTACGCGCGATTCTAGCTTTAAAATAAACTACACTTAAAAAGAGAGAAAGAAAAAGTAGCAACGAAGGAAAACTAATTATTGCTACTTTATTGTGTGCAAACTCGTTTAACATTAATCGGATAATTTACTCCTATCCGGATAATGTACCTATCTATTTACCATTACCGGTTAATTATCTGTGCACACAGGAAAAGCTCAAGAGTCGACCATACATGGCTTTGCGAAGCAGTATCCCGGCTGCACATTGTATACCAGAAAAAAATCGGGAGGTGAGTTTATAACAAAATAACTCGAACGATATAATTTATTACGTTGTTTTCGAGATAAAAATATCGGTATTATTGGCCCGCGGGAGTGAAGTGCTGAAAAAGCATCGGTAGTTCAGAAGAATGATATATTTAGGAGCGGCTGTCGTTGGAGGGTCGAGATCAGGTCGCGGAATTTTATTGAGGACAATCGTATTCGTCTTCCTGGCTACGTTTCTCTGGCTTCAGCTTCACGTGATCAGTTTGACGGGTCGAGATGATTCCGGACAGTCCTCGTCGAACGAAACCCTTTTCTCTCTGGTACCTCAGGAATTGCATAGGTAATAATTTGAAAATACGTTGTTTTACTCTTTTTTTTTTTAATTTCTTAAAATTATTTCGTCTCGAATATAATTTTTAAATTGATTTTTGAACTGAAACAGATTTTATAAGCTATAATTTACCAGTGTAGTAATGGGTAATAATAAATTAAAAACCCGTTTTAATTCTGTTGACGTTTTGATCATTGATTTCTGATCATTTTTTTATAAGATATATTTCAATTTAGATTTATTTCCAAAAACTTGTTTTTCTATTAATGTTTAAAATTTACTTTCAAATTCTAATTCCTTCAATCTATTTTGATATCCATATTTCTGTTGAATATTTTCTGTCGCAATGTGCTTCGATCGGATTTTTCAACTCTAGATTTCTCAAAGAGGGACGTAACTCCACGAGTCCGGTGAACGCCAGCTCAGGAGCGCTCACGGAATTGGAGATCGCGGAGATCCGGCGTAAAATCGAGAGAGCGAACGAGGAACAAAAAGTGTATAATGAGGAGGCGTTTGGGCCGTTGGCCAGCGACGCTCCGATTATAGTCATTCAAGTGCACACACGACTAACTTATCTGCGTCACCTTATCGTGTCGCTGGCGCAGGCCAAAGATATTGAACAGGCCCTTCTGGTGTTCAGCCATGACATTTGGCACCCAGATATCAATTATCTCGTCCAAAGCGTCGATTTCTGCCGGGTCATGCAGATATTCTACCCGCACAGCATACAGACGCATCCGCGAACATTTCCCGGCGAAGGACCCAACGATTGTCCGCGAAATATTCGCAAGGAGCAGTGAGTTTTGGCGAAAAATCATTTTCCGCTACTTGTAACTTATTAAACGGCCTCTCTCTCTTTCAAATTTATCGAACTTCGAATAATTTTTTATGTTTTGCTTTGTTTTTTTTTTTTTTGTAAATTACAGAGCCTTAAGTTTAAAATGCACCAACGCCAAGCATCCGGACTTGTACGGCCATTACAGGGAAGCTAAATTCACGCAGACGAAGCACCACTGGTGGTGGAAAGCGAATCGGGTGTTCGATCAGTTATTGGTCACGAGAAATCACACGGGAATGGTGCTTTTCCTCGAGGAGGATCATTACGTCGCGGAAGATTTTCTGCACGTGCTCAGACTCATGGAACGCACTTGCAAGCTCAATTGCGAGAGATGCAACGTTCTGTCGTTGGGTACATATTTAAAGACGTACAACTATTTCGCGGATTTTAGTCGTAAGGTGAGAACTTTTTGTTTCGCATTTATGTCAAAACCACGTTCTTAAACATTTTGCTTTACGCGATGTTTCATGCACAAAGATTACATTAAGGATTTATACGAATATACGGAGCGAGTTTACGTTTTAGTCAGAGACGCATTTCATCGGCAACCGCATTGTCAGTCTCCGACGTTTATTTGTCTGCCAACTCTCTCATGCACTCATTTTCTCTGTCATAATCGTGCGAATACGATATAACGACGGTTTTTTTCTCACTGGCACATATATATATATACATATAGTAACGTTCATATTGCTGGTGCTTGTGTAGCGTGACAATATATCTGGCAAAACTTTTAGCACGCGCGTGTTGCGGTACATGCGATAAGACACGCTCTCTTCTCTCGCTTCTTTTCGAGCGACGCATATATACATATCCTTCTCGACGAATTCGCAGATTTACTTACGCAGAAATCGCAATTATCGTAGCGCAATTATCGACACGTCGGTGTCGTTGAACCATCGCTGTTGCACGCTTCACACGACATTAAAACGTGTATCCGACCGTGTTGATCATCATCATGTTGCTCACCATTAGTACGTCTCTATGTCGATGTTTCACGCACGTCCGATCCGTTAGTTTCTCGGCGTCGATAGCGCTCTGCAGAAGGAGATGCTGCGCGGGCTAAAGCGGCAGGAGGCGAGGATGATGACGGGAGTGATGCAGAGGCAGCAGATCGGCAATGGGGAACTCGACGGCGCCAATCACGCCGGTGCCAACATCGTTCCCGGGATCAGTAACGGAAGTACCGGCGGCAGTGGTGGCCGAGGAAACGGCGGCGCATCCTCCACCTACTATCAAAACGCGAACATGGTGCAAACGGCGCCCGCATGGGCCTTTCAACTCCTGCCAAGTCTCTACAATCACTATCAGAAGGTTCTCGTGAATCAATGGAATCTACCGAAATCCCGCCCGAAAATAGCAAAAAACCAAACCGCCTACATACACACTTTGATGTCTCCTTATGTTCGCCTGTTATGTCTCTCGCACAAGTCGTTTTGGTTGCTTCGCCTATATCATCACATGCCACTTCCATGGACGCGAGTAGAACGCGAGTAGTTTATCTATGCCCGTAAAATTTGTACACTGCCAAATCTTGCACGGCTTCCACCACCGGCTCGCATCGATTCAGCCAACAATAACACCGATTGTAATGAATTGATTGATGGCTCCAATTGCTTGGTATTGAAACTAAAAAACCGAGAGAGCAATCTCGTCCCGTAGAAAGAAAATAATGTATGGGTTTTTACGGATATAGAGTATCGATATCGATCCGATGTTGTAGCACAGTCTTGTTGCACTTACGCCAAACGCAAATGTCGATGGAACTTCTTTGTAGACGGAACTTCCACCTTCTCGAAGCGGTAGTGCATGCTTCGAATATCCACCGTTACGTGCACGATACAAAGTCATAATGAAACACCGAGTTCGCACGCACGGCTCAGACCGGCACGGCTGTAAATGGAATTGGAAGTCTCTCAAATTGAGAGACTAATACGCAATATGTAAATCAGAAAGAAGTATTATTAAAATTCTGACTTTGTCTCAGCTGATCGCTTTAGATACGTAGTTTTGATTAGTTTTTATCCCCCCGTAGATTTTATATAAGATATAAAAATCTCAAAAGATCAAGAAACGCGAGATCGAAGAGAACTGGTAACGATTTTCGTTCTGTTAAAACAGGCGGAAGTGACACCTTGGATATCCAGCAAGCATAACATGGGCATGGCGTTCAATCGCGTTACGTGGAACAAGCTGCGAAAATGCGCTGCGCAGTTTTGCTCGTACGACGATTATAATTGGGACTGGAGTCTGCAGTATATCGCGCAGACCTGCCTACCGCCCAGCAGAGGTGCCGGAATAGCGCCTCGTGCCGAGTCTGGATTAATCACCATGACAATGAGAGCTCCGAGAGTCTTCCATATTGGGGAATGGTGAGTTTACACAGTTGTTTTTTTTCCTTTTCACACATTTCTATTTCACTACTTGTTGTCAATGAAACGTTTACTTTCACAGTGGAGTGCATCACAAAAAAGACAATTGTGAATCGACAGCAGTGATAGCGAAAGTTCAAAATGTTCTTAAGTCGGCGCGCAATCATCTGTTTCCCTCGCAATTGACGTTAACAATCGCCGGAACGGCGAAGAAGACAAAGCTCCGAAAGGGCAACGGCGGTTGGGGTGACGTTCGAGATCATCAACTCTGCTGGAACATGACTATCCAGCCGGATCTAGTCTTGCCTTGATAATGGCGAATTTATGTCGATGATAACTGGTTCCAGTACATAACGCGTTACGAATGATAGTGATAGGATTGATTCACCCAAAACGAATATTACGATCGACTATATTTGGAGCGCTCTAGTTTCTATAGAAAGATTTCGAAGAAAAAAGAAGAAAATTTTATCAAAAGTATCTGTCGTTCCTATCCGTGAATCAATTTCAAATAATCGTGAGATGAAGACGATCACTATCACTGCCGCAAATATTCCATGGATATTTCGCCAAGATAAAAACAAAATATTGCACACGAAGAAAACGAGAGAAGACATCGGTTGACTCGTCGGGCTCAAATTGGTGCTATTCTGAGAATACTGTGGTATCCATGTAATTCGATCGACACTATACTGTGTCTGTCGTAAAATGTTACTGACGCAAAATAACGCGAAGACAGTAAAAAGAATAAAACCTATAGACAGTTGCAGGTAAATTAGCGAACGATAGATTTCGCAAATATGTGAAGAAGTATTCGATATCTCTCGGCGGAGACATTTATTCTACATTGCGTTATCCGCAAAAACTAGTGTGATAAAATATTAGAAATAAGACAAGGTTTCTTCAAACGCAGGTTCTGGAATGATGTTTCTTCAGCCGCGTTTTCGCTCGAGAAAGAAAAACATAGATATTCTCGCTAGTTACGTGAGAATACGAAGGTAAAGTGTTTGATCTAAAGCTTAAACGTGTATCACTATTCTAAGGGCCTATGTGACGCGGGAAAAAAAAACAACCGCGTACGTGTATTTAACTTCCTTATCGTTTGTAACGAAACTGCAGATAAACGTAAAGTTGATACACAAAGTATATGCAAAGTCTCTCTAAAGTAATGAGAGTAACACCGTAAAACTTTATTTATTACACTAATCTATTTTAAAAATGCAGTAATTAGAGCGAAAATACGTCGTCTCTGAAAATAATTATTTCGCAGAAATTCAGAATATATTGGTCGATATTATTCTGTTAATAAATTTTTACAAAATTAATTTCAAAGAAATTAATTGCGAATTATGAGGTTAAATATTTTATATAAACATTTTATATAAAATATTTAAAACTGCAAAAATTTATTTATTACACTAATACATTTCGAAGCTGTAATGTTTAGAGCGAAAATATCTCGTCTTTAGAGAGAATTATTTTGCAGAAACTCAGAAAATATATTAGTCAATATTATTATTCCGTTAATAAATTTTTACAAAATTAATTTTATTACAAAGTTAGTAATTAATTTAATTGCGAATTATGAGGTTAACTATTTTATATAAATATTTTATACATATAAGAACATATACAAGAAGGCTGTATTCTGTGTACTTCTTACAATTTAAAGATATATAATTAACGCGTGTCTGCTTCCTGATTAGTTTAATTCTATTTGCTCTTTTCGAGCTTTGTAACGCACGATAGGCAGCGTTCAGAGTCGTGCAATTCCGATTCGCAAAAATACGCTGGACATATTCTAGTCAACGTGTATAACGTAATTATTAAGCTGCAAATATTTAACGACCGATCGTAGAGTTAAGTCGATTAAAATTTAAGGAGACTCACCGTTAGTAAAAATACCCTCAAAAGCGCTACATCATGTAACGACCTCGGGGATACGAACATAATGATTGTCACTCGTACCTTTTATATTTATAATAATAAAACAGCAACGAAAAAAATAAATAGAACTCGGTAAAAAAAAACGACTCTATCTATTTTAAACAATCTCTAATATTTTCCTTCCGGTTATTTCTGCCATTTGATAATGTTTACATCTTAGAAAAGATATATACGTAACACAACTCTAATTTTAATCGCACAACAAAGAGATTTAAGATAATGTATGAAAAATTTTTAATTTATGTACTTGTATATGTTTGTCGAGTCTAAAGTCTCAACTTCATTTTGCAGACGCAGCTTGGTTAAAGATTCAAGTGTTTGTGATAAGCAGGCACATTGTCATCATATTCCGCCTTCATAAAATTACCGGCGATTGGACCCTCCAAGTTGTACTTTTCCGCGAATTTTTTAATGGAAAACCTTTTCCGCTGACTTCCGTCCCTGTAATCAGGTGCGATAAAAGTGTTATCGCGTGTAAAAAAAAAAAAGGTAGCGTATTCGTGTATGTTTCTTATCACATTATATCATCAACTTTACTCACCAAGTGCTTAATCGTCTCTCGTCGAAAGTAATAGCGCCCTGATTCTGTTTGTAGACAAGAAACACGTAGCGGTGTTTACCGGTATTTTTCGGCGGGGCGGGACCGACATATTCCGCCAGAATTTCGCCTTTGGCTATATTTTCCTCCGGTATATTTCCGACGAGCCAATGTCGAAATTCGCGATTATATCCTCCTCTTCTCGGTGCATCAGGATCTGTGATAAAACATGTCTTTATTTAATTACGCACATGCAAAAATGCATATAAAATTAGTATTAAATACGTTAATATTACAATTCTTTTCATTAAATTTGCACGCATCTAAATAGATGCTGACAAATCTGCGCATCGCCAAGTCGCGACGGTATATCGAGAAAACTGGTTTTCGTGACGGTGAAAGTTGAACTCATCGAGGATAACGCGTCTATATGTACACACGTTTGAATTTGCATAACGAAACAAAACAACAAAACGGTCTTATTTAAAATACTCTGTATGTCTTTTGAGACTTTTTTAAATATTTTTGGACGTAATTACGTGAACCGATTCAAAGTTCATACCTGTCATAACAAGCGTATAGAGAACCCCGCCTTCATGTTTATAATGTATTTCGGGTATCTCGTGAGTTTCAGTCGGAGTCAATTCGGTTCCCAGATCGACTACTTTATTGCCATATTTTACCTATGAATGTAACACAAATTAGTAACAAATTATTTGAAGAGATAGATAATAATTAAAATATATTGTACCTCGATCTTCTCAGTTGGAGCTTTATCTATAATATCGGGCTCAATCTTCGCTTCCTTAAATGCCGATTCCACATCGCCCAACGAGAAGCCGACCGCGCAGAGAAGGATTCCTGAATAATCATTACGCACAAAAATGAGAATGATTACTTACTAGATACAAAGCACTCATATGTCAAGGATAAGACACTCGTATTGCAATTTTCTCCAGAGAGTAATGAACAACGAACCTGTTATTAAATATTTCATTCTTGGAAACATTGTTCTAAGCACGTTGCAACAGCAATATCCAAGAGAGTTCTATAAGACACGAATGTGTCTTATAGAACTTTTATTGCTGACTCCCCACCAGTTTGTGTGCAAAGAAGGCCACTTCAGTTCGTGTGCGAAGAAGGCCTTTCCAATATTTTGTACCGTTGCTATGTGCGTAGCAAAAATGGACGTGGTAAAAATGTTTCTCGAGAGGATACGTAAGATCTATTTGATGCAAATAAGGAAACTCCTGATGTGTTACAGAGTTCGATGCGGAAAGATCTTATTTGCATAAATTACATCTGCAGATTGCATACGTGAAAACCAACGATATGAATCAACATGAAAAATGTCAATTATTGCGTGATAGTGTGTGTGTGATAGTTTTTTGTTTATATTGATTTATAGATAAAATAGTATGTTGGGATTAAAGTGAAAAACCCTACAGAACTAGACAAGGTCAGTAACAACTAATGCAATTGTTTGGTGCACAGTTTTAAGCAAGTAATCTTTATTGTCCACTTGGATTAAACAATCATACCAATTTGGCTGATAAAAGAAACTTATTTTCTTCTTATACTAAGTATCAAACACCTAATTCTATTAAAAGGAATGACAGATACATATTTATTCTGCAAACAGCTGGATATAGTATTATGCATATATATGTATATATATTATGGTGTAAAAATCGTGCAAATCGTATACAAGTTTTAACCTCCGAGCTGTTTGTAAAGAATCGGCACGTAATCATCATACTCTGCCTGATACATATTACCAGCGATCGGATCGCCGAGTTTATATTTGGCAGCAAACTTCCTAATCGAAAAATTACCGCGATTATCGCCACTTCGATTAGTTAAGCGTTTCTCATCAAAAGTGAGCTTGCTAGGTTGTTTGTACAACAAAAACACGTATCGGTGAAGACCAGTGCCTTCCGGAGGTCCAGAGCCAACGTACTCGGACAGAACCTCGCCTTTAGATACATCTGATCCAGGAATATTGCCTACCAACCAGTGATGCCATTCACGGAACTTGGGATTCTGTCTACTTGGAGCATCAGGATCTGTTCAAATATTTAAAAGTAAACAACATATGAAATTGAACGTTTAACAAAAACGTAAATAAAATACATGTACCTATAAATAAAAACGTACATATTTAAACTTTTATTATATATTATGTTTGACATATGTCAAAATAATTACTTACCAGTCATACATAAAGTATAAAATAAATTTGCATCTCCATTCCATTGGACAGTAGGCTGATCCTTGACCTGAGTTGGAGTAAGTACCTTGCCGATTTCAATAGTGAGGTTGTTGGGATATGTTACATTCAGCACATCCGCAGGTACCTTGTCAACCACATCTGGTATTACTCCGTGAGTTTGCAGAGCCTGAGCCATTGATGACAATAGACGTGTTGTAGTCTGAGATACTGCTGATAAAATTCCTGTAAGTGTAAGAACACACTCTATTAGTTGATCAGAAAAATGATCAGACAGATTGTTATCACAAAACACATATCTGTTAAAACATATGAGACTGAAAATAACAACTAAAATATATTTTACGATTATGTAAAATTAGTTGGGAGGAATTAATGTGAGGATTCTCTCAAATCTTTCAATACCCAAATAGAAAATCGCAATGAACACAAATTTATGACGCAGCAACATTTTTCACCGAGTAACACGTAGTACGACGATTCGTGAACAAATGAGGAAGATGACAGCGTATACGCTGTCTTTCGTAACTCGAAGATTTCAGTGGGTGGGAAAATTGTGAAAGTACCGCAATCACGAGAATACAAATCCGAAATGTGTTATTACTTGGTGCAAGAAGACACGCAGACATGATTAGGTACGCACTTGCCGGCCGTTCGATCGCGACGAGCAACAGGGTAACAAGACGAGAGAGGAACCGGAATATACTAGAATCGCTTTGCCCCTCTCTCGATCGCTACAGCCGATAATAGTAGTAATCTGAGAAAGCTGTTATCAGCCGGCTGGTATAAACAAGTGTAATACATGCTAATATGTACGTTGGTGAGCTTCGTTGCAAATAGATAAAGCGATGTTATGAAATAACGAACAATATTAAAGTTCGAATTTACTTGCAACTGCTGAAGGATTTTCCTAAACGCTACTTCTTCACTCACCCAAGCGACAATACCGGCTTCGAGAGTGGGGCGCGATCAGATATAATAATACTTCGGTAGTTGCAGTTCGAGCACTGACGTATAATAGTAATGTTGACAAAATGCGTAGAATTATGCCGGCTCGAACATAACAGCAGATTACGTACCGCAAACGTAGTTAAATCGAGATTGGTTCGGTTTTCAGCCTCTGTGGAAGAAGAGAAAATTTGACCTTGAGTACATAAACAAATGCGTTTCTCGACTGTCAAATGTGCGAGTTTTGCCTTCAAACATGAACCAGTTTCATCATCTTCAAGGAACTTACTCGGCCGATTGTTGAAAGTTACCAATCACGCCGGTCGATCAGCCGAATTGGCCAATGACGGTTGTTGTTTAATCGGCCGATTATCTCACTCGGACATGATAAAACTGGGTCCCGTGTGCAATTTACAGAGTAAAAAATTCTTTAAATATAAGGAAAGTATAAGAAAATATAAGAAAAGTAGGAAAAGGAAAAATATTTATAACTTTGCATTCATTATTTGTAACTTGTACCGTTTTAAAACGCTCCCAATCAAATTCCGCTTGTTTTTCCTCCTTTTTGAACAAAAGTGCGCGTAGATCTTTGACTATACAATAGTTTACGAGTCGATATTTTCATGCTGTAACGGAGGCTACCAGCGTCTTCGTCGACTAAGTGACAGAGAAGTAAAACATAAAAATGAAAGACGCGTGCGAATCGAAAAACCATGTATTCCGATTGGTCAGACTGGAAACGTAAATGTCCAGATGAGCCAATCAGAATCTTCACTGACTCGACAACAACGCACCCTGCGAAGTAACTATTGCGCAACCTTGAAACATTCCGTGTGAAACATATTTGTCACAAGGTCGATCACCTTCTTTTCTAGCCTCCTTGATTCAAGCATTCCAAAACATTTACTCGTAGACATTTGCTGATTGCGCGAGGTGCACGGACGAAGTGTGACGGGAAGTGTTGAAAATATCGACGTGACTCCTCTGCTGTGATGTTCACCGAACGGACGCGCGAATAGAACCGATCCAGGTACGCGAACGAATGAACGAAAAAAAAGTAGGCATACCAGGGAGATCAAGTTTGACAATAGGTGAATGCCTAAGCCAATTGTAGCACCGACAAAACGTCATGCGAGGAACGCGCGGTGCGAGCACGTGAAGCGGCGCGAATGATGGAACCGGATCACAACGGACACCACGGCAAAGGTGGCAGACGCTCGCGATATACCGGGGATCCCTCCTGACGTGGGCGGCGAAGCGACGGTTGCAAGCATGCACCAGAACAGGCGGAAGAAGAAGCGGGTGAACTACGGCGTAAGGGCGGTCGAGGTGATACGGGGCGCGAAGGGCTACGGGTTCACAATCTCCGGACAGCAGCCATGCATACTGAGCTGCATCGTGCAGGGCAGCCCGGCGGAGAGCGCGGGTCTGCGACCCGGCGACTACCTCGTCGCCGTGAACGGGCACAATGTGAGCAAGGTGCCGCACGACGACGTGGTGCAGCTGATCGGCTGCTCGAAGGGGGTGCTGCGGCTGCAGATCGCCGAGAACTATTACTCGGATTCCTCGGACGAGGAAGGTTTGGCCACCGTAAGATCCAAACCCAAGTACGCCCACAAACCGCGTGCCACTAACGCCAGTGCTTTGCAGTTGCAATGTAGAGCGGCGAAGGTGGTTAGGGATCTGCAGAGCGGAGCTATGTTTCACGCAGCTACGGCAAACGCGGCGGCGACGACCGAGAACAAAGAACAGTACGATTATTCCGGTCTGCACTATCGTTGGAACATAACAAGCCCTCTCCCGCCACCGCCACCACCGGTGTCACATAAGCGTGACTCCGAAAAGATTGTTCACAGAACGGTAGTCGGTTATCTCGGTACTATTGACATTCCTAATCAGCTGCATCCATCCAGTATGATGCAGGTATGTTTTTTGAATGGTAAAATATTTACTTTGTGAGCTAAATGTCTCAATAGAACACTTAATTTTATGAAAATAAAAATAAGAATGTAACTCTTGCATTGTTTACTGTTGCAGGTTTTGAGAAAATGCATTAAGAGATTGAAGGCGGAGAAGCGAAATCCGACTACCGTGCTTCTCACCATCTACGTTGCCAACATCAAGCTCACCAATTCGGAGAACCGCATTATCGCCGAATATCCCTCGTATCGGATAATATTTTGCAATTCCTTTTCGGAGCAGGACAAGCAGTACTTCGGAATACTTACCAAGTCCATGAAGAACACGGATGACATTGTCTCAAACTCGTGTCACGTTTTTTGTATTTATTATAAGTTAATCGATCACGAGGTGCATTCTAGCGCGTGCAACGTGTTCGGATTCACGTGTACGAAGTCGTCGGAGTCGAATGTTTGTCAGGAATTTCCTGACAGTTGTACGAGCCTCATAGGTGCCATACAGACACTGTATATATCCGATTGCACAAACGGAGAGGCAAATCCTTACAACGAGGCGCGTTTACGCTTGGACACCGCCTCGCCGCAGCCGAGCAACGTTAGCACGTCGACCGCTCATTCGAGCAACAGTGATTCTGGAATAGGTTTTAAGGACGACTACGGCAGCTGTTCGGGCAAAAACACGGTAAACGATTACGGACGAAGAAGACAGTGCCCTTCGAATGTGCAATATAGGGTACACTTTCTAAAAATTATTTTAATTAGAATTCTACTTCATATATAAATTCTTTTAACATAAATTCTATTAATATGTAAAAAATTAAATTTAAAAAATATTTTAAAAACTCTAGAAAAAAAGTTAATTATCAATTTTTTTTAGTTTTATTTCTCTTTATTTGGCACGTTTATACATGAAATGAAATAATTTATAAAATTATTAAGAAGTTGATTTAAATTTTTAAAGATCTAAAGAAGTCTGTAAATAACTTTTCAGTTGCTCCGATTGCGATATGTTTCGCTATGCTATCCTGACTTATAGATATATCGTTTGCAGAATATGAGCGCGCGCTCATGCAGAGAAGCTGTCAATGAGGCTGTCGGGCATCGGCTGGCGGTTCGCGCGACATCGGAAGCTGGAAGATGGAACAAGGAATTGAAGTTCGAGCCCTTTAAAGGTAAAAACACAACGCAATACTACGGAGCGATGATACGCGGAGCGATGTGACACACCGCGATGCAGTGCGTGTCTCGTGTGTAGCTTTTGGACCATCGAATACGAACAAGCGCAACAGTGGTTCAAGCAGTGGTGGGGATGTACGAAATATGCTTTTCAGTGATGCGACACGCGACGGGGAGCGGGGAGATCAACTCGACCACCTGCGCCGGAACATCTGCCCCTGTTATGGCGGTGCGTAGCGCGTTGGGCAGTGCGTCCGTTGGATCCCTCGCGTCCGTTTGCACCACCGCGTTGCTCGACGGTATCGAGGACGCCGCGGAATTGTCGAAGATGGCGTCAATGGAAAAATTAAAACGGCTGATGGACACCACAAACAAGCTCAGTCCGAAAGTGTACTGCGGTCAGGTGACGAAGTCGCTGGTGCACAGCCTGGAGGACATCAATTCCAGTATGGAGTACGCGCGGCCACCCTTCTGTCACTCTTACTCGAGCAAGTCTGACAGCAACCCTCGTCCATGGGGAAGCCTCCAGGAGATACGAAACATCAGCAGCAGCGTGTCGGATAATTGCATAGTGAGATCTCTTTTATTGTTCATTTAGTTTTAATTTAGAACGTTTGTTTCTTTGTGTATTTATGCGCGTCAGAGATTATTTCGGTAAATTTCGAGGGTTTTAATTTCTTATTCAATTTCTTACGTGTGTGCAAATTAATTTACATTCTTGGTGGTACATTTGTGTCGCGATATTTTTATTTATTTGTTCGCGTCTTAGTTAACAAATTATTGTACATTTGACTAATCGTAAATTACATCCGAAATCGCATGCTAATAATGTTGTTCCGTTTGAAACGTTTGTCGTCGCGATTTCCGGTTTCTCTCCTTGTGCCCATTATATTCAAGCCGCCGTCACCGTTTCCTGTTTGTGATTTGTGCTCGTATATACAGGCAAGGGTTAAGTGAAAACGAAATAACCCCAGAAACCAGATCGGCGAGTCTGCGTGTGAAACACGCGTTTCTCGCGTTTTACTTGCGACACACGTTCTCGCGCATAAGTTTACTTTATTTGGCGTACGTCTATAAGCTCGTTTATAAAACCGTTTTTGCCGCTTCTAAGAGTGCGATTACAACAAACTCGCGGTGCAACAGACTCTGTCATCAAATCAGATTCGCGTGTTGCTGATTCGTTGCGCACAGGATGCCTTGGTGGTCGCACGTTTCCTCTCGTCTGCGAATTCTCTGACGAATTCGAAAGTAATATCTTTCCGCGGAAATTACTCGAAATTTATTTGTAAATTTGCTGACATGTTTATCCGTAAACGTGAGTTGTTTCGTCGACTTCAAATAAAATAAAATTTCCGAAAGACAAAATAAAAAACTAAAATTCAAAATTACAAACTTACGTATTTGTATCGCATTCGATATAATCTCAAAAGATAAAGTTTTTGTAAAATGAAGGTCAAAATGACAAGTGTTTAAATTCACAAATTTCTAATTAATGACGACAAGATCTTTGATGTCATTTGTATTATAGTTTAGAGAAGATAAATTTGTCAAACTTTCGCTTAAATTGGACAGAGTTGAAAGTGGTTGCTAATGACTTTATTGTTGCAGCTAGCGCGTTGTCTAAATTAATAATAATAAAAAGAACGTTCTCGCGAACTGCGAGGTTGATGCACCGCGGGTACGTTTAGGTGCGTGAATAGATCTTACGATGATAGACAGATGCAGGATCGGCTTCAGAGAATATTCACGCGTTTACTCAACCGCGACGACAATCATCGTAGATAGCTCTTGAGCAGCGAGCTATCTTTAATTAAACACTCGATCTTATCGAATTCTTTCATCATTCTTGCGCGATACGAGAAAATCATCAACGCTTCAATTTGCATTCGAGAAATTTTTCGATTGTCTGTCTGCTTGCACAGAACTTCGCGGCACGCGCGGCCCTGCATAGATGTTAAAACGAGGTTGAGTGGAAGAGCTCGTCGGGGGAGACAGAGAGGGAAAGGCCGTGACGCGGGCCCCATAGTAGTAGTGGTGGCGGTCGGAGCGGAAGAGGCGCGGGGAGCGAGCTGGGATCGACGATGAGAATGAATCAGTCGAGAGTAGCAACGACGAGGGAATAGAGGACGCCGGGGGCGACGGGGGGTTTGGGAAGTGGGCCTTGTTGGAAGCGTAAAGTGGCCTAGCCTCGGCATCGTAAAACACGCTGGGGCGAAACGCGCGACGGTAACCGTGAGGCGCATCGTGCGTTCGCAATGATGATGTCGCCCGTGATTACATCGTTCGGTACACTCGTCGTGGTCAGCTCGTAATATACTGTGCAATACGCGTCACGTCACTCGTCGTCGTCGTCGTCTGTCAGAGTTCAACGCAGTTTGCCTGAGTTCGCAGTTTGCAAAACCGTCAGATCAGCAATGCTCTGCGCTGGGCGGAGCCTTCGTTGTTACACAAGGCGAATTGCCCGTTTAGTTTAGCGCCGTCGTTATCCTCGATTTCTCGCGCGTTACGTTTTTTCTCACCTATTTCGCGCCGGGAAGTATGCGACCGCCTGAACCCGTGCGTGCAAGTGCGTCGAGAGACTGATAAATGACACCGCCGTCGCCGCTGTGAGAACGTACGGTGCTCGCGAGCGTGACATGGAAGCGTTAGTGAAATCGGTACGTATATAGAGGTAAAGAAACGTCGACCGGGATTTATATTCGGGTTTTACTTTGCTACGGGATTGCTACGGGATGTGATGGCTATCTCGCTGTGTCAACTCCTTCGCGTGACGCATCGTTCAAGTGAATTTTGGAGCTTATCGTGCGGAAGTGTCATATGTTGCCGGAGTTCGTAATTTATCAATGTTACATAAATAGCTTCAATTAAGACAATGACTAGAAGAGTTCAAATTGGGGGTTGCCCAATAAACATTCTTTTTTTATGACGATTATAAAATATTTAATCAATTTAGTTTACACATAGATTTGAGCGCCAGAGAGGTTGATGCAGATATAAATCAGTCGTATCTTGATGAATGATTCATAAAAAGTATCGATTGTCTTCAGAGAGTAATAGTTGCGCTGGTCTAATTAAATCCGAGCGCTTGTTGCCTTATTCAGTACAGACACGACGGAGCTTTTTCAGCGATGAATGCGCTGACGCAAGGCATTTCCTTAATTATTGGTAATCACGAGCTTTGGGCTTATGACCTCATGATGCGACAACTCATATTTGTCTTTGTCGTTCAAGCCTCATTCTTCGAATTATACGTCGACGTTTTTCCTTCTCGTCGATCCCGAAACATTCTGTGTGTTTTATATCAATTTTTAAACATATCTATATATTGTTGATGTGATATTTTAATCGCACTTCTAATTGTATAATGTGTATCAATTGAAAAAAATCGTGGGAAGCTAAAACTGCGCGTTAACGATGGAAGATGTGGGAAAAGGGAATGGGAAAACGGAGCGCACGTGAGGTGAGCGATCCAAGAAAGTGTTTTCTCATAGCGTTACACCTGTTGTTCGTTTGCGGCAGGTGCTGAACTGCGAAGGTTTTGAGGAATGCTCACGAGCAAATATTGAGATGGTTTCTTCTGAACTCAACGTTATTGATAAATGTTGAACGTTAGATTTATTGTCGATAACAATGCATAAATTTATAAAAAAAATACAGAGTTAGTTTTTATTTATTTTTAATTTTTCTTTTTTATATTTTTTTGTTTTTTATTTATTATATTATTATATTATCTTATTTATTATATTTATTATTGTGTATTCAAAAGTATGACAGTATGACAGTCTTATGTGTCTGAAAATTACTTCCAATAACATATTTATTTATATTATAGTAACATTTCCAATAACATATATTTATTTATATTATATAATAATGTTTTTATAATATTGTTACATATATACGTATTTATTGCAGTATGGTAGTACAGAATCGTGTGACAAAAACAATGATTGCAAAGGAGTACACATATGGGCAAACGGATTTGAGAAGCTTTTGGAGGATCCAAAGGGCTTGCAAACATTTGCTGTAAGTAAACAATTTTTCTTCGAACTTCTGTGTGCATGTGCATTGAATATTATTCATAAAATTATTACAATTATTATTACATAAAATTTTACTAAAATATTGTGTGACTTTGTTTCAGGAGTTTCTCAAAAAGGAGTTTAGTCATGAAAATATATATTTTTGGGCTGCTTGTGAGAGATACAAAGATACTAAAGACTCTACTGCGCGTCGTCGATTAGCATGTCAGATATATCAACGTCATTTGTCGAATACAGCCGCCGAGCCGGTCAACGTTGACAGTCATGCGTCGGGACAAATTACTCAAGAATTACTCGACGAAGCACCCGCGGATCTATTTCTGCAGGTACACACGCATCGTGGATTCTATTTTTGAACAACGTAATCGGAACAAACAGTAGTATTTTAACCAGAATATCGTTGTTTTAGGCACAGAAACAAGTATTCAACTTAATGAAGTTCGATAGTTATCCAAGATTTTTGCGTTCGGAACTCTATCGCTCTTGCTTGGAGACTGGGAGCGCCGTAGTCAATACGGAAGACTGTGATTTACAAGTAACAAGTTCACCTAGTGTAAAATTGAAGAAGAGTCACTCCGACGCAGAGGATCGTTGCCGCAAATCGATTCTTCCCTGGAACAGAAAAAACAGGTGAGTCCACTTGCGAGAATTTTTATTGAAGCAAAAACAAATACTCGATTTATATCGACACGAGATGTATTTATGTCAACTTGTTGCACATTTTTCAGATCGAAATCAAAAGATCGCGGTGAGTCCGAGTACAACAAAGCCCCTAGCCGAAATGAGACTATATATAAAAGTTTTACAGCTATCAAGAGAGAAACAGAGGGTAACAATAACGAAGACAGCGTGTCCATATCCAGCAGTCGGTCGTCACTGGCCTCGTGGGATCTGGCGTTACGACAGTCGTTCAACAAACATGTGAGTATTACTAAACAAATGTGTTATAAATTATATTTAGCTATTAATAATAAGAATTCACGTATAATTTGTATCTTTGACGATAAAATTTCTTCAGTTTGACGTTTTGAGACATAAATACGTGTGCTTTCGTGTGTAAGTTTGTATAACTTGTAGAAAATTGCGTTTGGTGCGACTTACATACTTTTTGTGACGTAGTTATTTGTTTTTTATAGTAATTTGTTTTCGTAGCAATAAGGTGAAAGAGAAAGATCCGCGCTGCTGTAGAATAAATCCAATATGTATGTTGCTTTAATTTTTTTTCTGAGCGAATTGTGTTCACTTGTAGTCCGTATCGTCTTGTGACGGGCAAACGAACGAAAAGAAAGAGACCCGGAAATGCACGGGATTGTGTCGAGTGATATTGCCCGATGGGTCCACCACAGTAGTAACGACTAGCCAGACCGACAGCATTAAAGACGTGGTTACCCGACTCCTCGACAAGCGAGCCCTACGATATTCTAACTATGACGTTCTGATATTAGCAACGGATGAGGTTTGTGCTGATCTTGTATTAACACCGACACTACAAAGCTTTAAGTGCGAATTAAAGCATAACTGTAGTAATTGTACTTGTAATTTTTTATGCTAGCTTGCGCAGAATAAGCGTTGAATGCATAACGCATGTGCATCTCTCTCTCTAGTTTTTACATTGCGTTCATTATTGTATAATTCGGTGATGGAAGGAGATTGTTGTGTTTTATATCTGTACATAGAAAGAATTTTCAACGGAATTACAATGAGATTCTGTAGTGAGATTGTATTCTTTCTCGTTTATGCGCAGATGGTAGATACGAAATGCCCTTCGTCAGTATTAGCAGGCCAGGAAGTGGAGGTCGTTCCCACGAAAGTCTTGAAAGTGGAATTACCCTCGCGCAGAACGATAAGCATTATCGCGCACAAGGGTAAAACCCTGAAGGAAGTCTTGAGGCCTCTCCTGAACAAATATAATTTTAATTTAGACTTAATCAGTATTTGGTGCGAAGGTCACTGTATTCCTTTAAACATTATGGCCATCAATGCACCCGCCCGTATCAGCGTAGTGACGAATGAAGAAAGTTAGTTGATGATAAATTGATGATAAATTGATGATTAGACACATATGTGATGACAAGTTTTATTATTAATTATTGTTATTTTTGTAGATTTCCAACGAGAATTGCACACTGCCAAGTATTTGGACGAAGTGCACGTGCAGCCAACTTTGGATGAAATTACTAACAAAGTATTTGAAGAGCTTTTAGACGGAAAAAGTAGGAATAAATATCAGTACAGCGAAGGGTCGTGTAAAGTGAGTAAATAGTAGATATTTCTAAACGCGTAATATTTTCTCCCTCATATCAAATTGTGTTTTCTATTCATTTGTCATACAGTCTGATGATCAACGTTCTGAAGGGTCTTCTATATTATCTAGTAAGTTTTTCCTGCGAGATTCGACGATTCATGGAAAGAAAAAGGTAATGTAAATTTTGTATTGTACATATGTGACTTTCAAAGATAAAAACTTGTTTATGGACGTATTCAACTTACTTGTAATATGTTTTACGACTGATTCAAGGCAAAATCTAAATGCTGCAATACAAGTGAGAAAGGTAATTCGAACGATTGTATACACGAGGGAGCGCCTGTGAAATCCCAACCACCGCTCATCGCGAAGTGGCGAAATGGCGTAAAGCTGCAACTTCCGAGCAGATTCGACGGAGATGGTAAGAAGAATACAAAGATTGTAAACAAGTAATAAAGTTGTTGATTAAAATAACAAATCTATTTTTGAATCATATAACTTTTCGTTAACAGATTTATACGAGGGATTGAAGAGGGCACAGAGATCGAGATTAGAAGATCAGAGAGGGACGGAGATCAATTTCGAGTTACCAGATTTCTTAAAGGTAAAGTTAATACACGTATGTACCGTAATTCGTGTATATGTGTATATTTTTTTATATGTATATTTTAATGCTCAATTTGTTTAATATAATTTACACTGGAATTTAGTAGCGGTAGAGAACACGTGTGTGTGTGTGCAATAACGTATAAATCTTTAATATCTCTATCATGTATGCGTTTCGACTCTTAAAGCTATGAAATTACTGATCAGAACAAGGAGAATGGGAAACCGTCGGATTCGAACAAACTGCGAAGGACTCGAGTGGTATCGGCCAATTGCGAAGGCACCACGAAGTTTTACGATATTAGCGAGGATAAGCAAAGCTGTAGCAGCGGATACGAGTATCCCGCGCACGTGACGAACGGAGCTGTGAACGAGCGATTTTCAGCCCTGGTTAATATTACGGAGCCTTTAAGTAAGTGCCTTGACAGCTCATACACTCTAGACGGCGACAGAACGCTAGTAGACGGGGATCAGACGATCATAGAGAACGGTAGTTCACAATCGAAGAGTCCGCATTCGTCGAGCTACGATGCGGACGCGTCCCGCGCAAAATTAGCGAAACCGCCGCCGCTACCGCCGAAGCCGAAAAATCTTGTCGTGAACGTAGTGAAAAGTGGATATATCATGACCCCCAAAACTTTGCAAAGGCCCAATCATGTGATCGAGTAAGAAATTTTGAAAATTTTGTAAAGAGAAATATATTTTTAATTAACGTAACGTATTTTTATATGTGATGATTGTCCGATTAAATATAAGACATTTTATACATAAAATCAGAGTATACAAAATTCTGTATTATATTGAATTATTGAGAAAGATGTTGAAAGATATTTGTGTAAGGGGGAAAGGTTTACATATTTGAACAGAGAACGTAGAAATATATATACACTATTTTCGTTGCATTTTCATGTTTATATGTAAGCATTGTCTGTGTCTATGTGTATTCACATTCCGCAATTTAGATCTTATCTCGAAAACGTTCTGTCCTGTCTGTGCTTTAATTCCGAAATGTTATCGTATGTAAATTTTAAACATAACAGGTTCTAGAAATCTCTAAAAATAGTTTTGCCGTTATCTTTCATCGATATTAAAAGAATCAGTCGTGTCTTGTCTGTTCTAAATCTAATTTCTCGTCCTGATTTCCATTAAACGTACTTTTGATTTTGTATTTTCAGATAACGATTTATTTTCTTTTTTTAGAAATTAATTGTAATGATGAAAAATAATTATCACATTTTTTTAATACACTTAACTATGTATTATCGACAAATTAATATTGAGAATAACGATGACATTTTTCTGGGATTAAATTTAGGTGATAGTAAAATACACCATATATATTTATATATTTTATACATTCAGAATTTTCACTGTCGGATAAATAATTTCGGAATGAGAAAAATGTGTCCAAGTGAGACGATTTAAGCGCTTATTAGGTGATTATTTAGGAACAAATGTTAATAAAAAAAAAAGCTCTAAGGGAAGTAGTAGAATAGAAAAAATAATTCCATTTTGACAGTATTTCATGTAATTTTATCAATTAGATATAATTTTTCGGAAAAAGAAACAATTACACATTCTAATACAGTAATTTTATAAACATGTCATATTGTGTATAACAGACACACAAAAATGTACGCATTTGCTTAACAATAACAAAGATGTCCTCATTAGAAGGACTATATGCAAAGCAAATTCATTACATATCATATCGGAGTACCTAATTGTTACACACATGCTACTATATTGTATTATTTGACCTGAATTATATAGAGACAAACTATATATATATATATATATATATATATATATATTAATAATTTAATAAATTTTCTAAATTTGTTTTTAGAAAACCAATTCTTTCTGTACATGTTCCAACTTTCATGATCCTTTGGCTACAGAAGATAATCAAAGAATTCCTTATCCTTCCGTTGAACAAGTTCCGCTAATTCCGCCTAACAATTTCGATTGTTACCTTCAAATGGATCGTTGATTTCACAGCAATATTTATTTTTAGCAGTGTAAGTATCAGACTCCTCGCATTAATTACTGTATATCAAATAACGATTACATGCTTCAAAATTAATAATATTAGGTAATACACACATAAAATATTACTTAATATTATTTGATATTAACACATTAATTATTACATATAATTATAGTAATAATAATAAAAAAAACTTCAACTGTGCAAAAATATTATTAAATAATTTCGGGAAAAGGAGGGAATGATGAACGGAGGTGTAGAGAGTGCAAGTGTGACGAATAATACATATATACATGTATATTGCTCCTTTTTCCCCCACTCTACTTTTACTATCTCTACATATGCGCCTTCCTATATAGCCCACCCGCCGCGAACGCCGCGTGCGCCTTGATTTGCGCGGGTCACGTCGTCGACGACAGTGCGCGGCTTATCTCGCATTTAACTATCCGAATCAGAGTCAACCGTCGGTTCTCGCGTCCGCATCTCGTGGTATCAGTCAGCACCACCGAGCTTCGGAGTCGTCGCGAAAAAACCCCGGGGTGAATCTCTCTCTCGTTCAACGATCGTTTTTTCGTTCTCAATAATCGTTGGTTATCTTATTCCTTTGTGAACCTGCTGCGCGCGCTGTTTGTCGCGGCGACGTTCAGACTTCGTCGGTTTCGCGCGGGAAACGACTTTGTCGTGTTCGCGATATCTCCGGTGAAGGAAACGACGAGTGATTGACGACGTCCTGTCTGTTTCTCGCACAGCCGGTGTCGCTCAGGATTTCTCCCGGTCTTTTAATTCCTCGCCGTGACGACCAACACGTATGTTTACACATCTTTTTCTGTGATACCTTCGTTCAGACGGCGTACTGTGGTCGGGACGCTTTAAACAACCGATGTGATTGACGTGTCTCTACTTGAGAGTCCGTCGGAAGATTCAATCGCGATTTATCAATTGTAGCATTTGAGACTCGCAGTCGCGAAAATTATACGAACGTCAAGGACGCGCGAGTAATTCTTTAAAGGAAATGTTTGAACGGACTCTGAATAAATTTCATTTTGATTGGAAAGAAAGTAAACTAGTGACTATATATAATTAATTTAACAGATAAAAAAGAAATAAGAATAGAGATTAAAATTCCTAAAAAATTATATCGTCGAAAATGCCGTTGAATTTTTGCGAAATTTTTCCAAATTTCTGTTCTGCGACAAAAAAAAAGTGTGCGATCTTTATTACGACAATTTTGTATACACTTAATATACACGGTGGCCTATAATTGACGATCTTATTTTTTTACTCTCAACCGTTTGTAATCGAGCACAATCTTTTCGGTGAGAGGAAATTTATCGCACAAATTGTTAAATTTGAAAATGCAAATTGCAATGTGAACTAGAATTTTTATCCACAAAAGGTGCTTTTTTTTTATCAACGTTTATCAATCAGTGGCTAAGACATACCTACAATGAATCTTATTCCATTTTTCAAGACGAATAATTTTGAATACGAAAGTACAGCGGTCTGTATGTATTGTGTGTAGTACTCGGGATTGTTACATATCGTGCTTCGGGCGACCAGAAGAAAATCAAAACCACAACGTTGGCGCGTGATATGGAAATAAGTAGCTGAGGAATGTATACAAATTCTAAGGTCACATGTGTGTCACGTACGGCATTATACATACATATTATAAATGACCAATAGACGCACACAGTATATACGTTGTATGTACACGTTGAAACAGAAACTGCTCTCTCCGTTTCTCTCACGTTCAAAGCATCGTGAAAAAAAAAAAAAAAAGAAAACACCCTGTACGTAGAACCAACGGACTATAATGACGGATCATGTGACGACTGCGGTTTCGTTTCTTTTCCTCGAGAAGCTAATTAAGACTCCGGGATGCAGCCATATCAAATTTATAACGTCAGAAGAAGAAGAGGCGTCGTAGAAATTGTTTTCCCTCAATTTGCATACATAAAGTTAATCTACGCGTGTCATCTAGTTAAAATAAGCTATGATGATTGAAATCAATTAATAATTGCTTCAATACGGCTGCAATAAAATTCAAGAATCTCGAATAGTCAAAGATTCATTCTTCGAGATTCGTTTCGTCTATATATTTTATTCTTTTTGCAATACTGATAAAGTTGATAAAGTTTATTTAAAATTCCGTTCACATTGCAACGTGCAATATACTTGGAGGTTAACGCGATCGATTTTTCTCGTCGACGAACGCAATGTCGCGATAATCTTTTGTCACGACCAAACGATACATGTATTCGATAATAATCGTGTGATGCTGATTTATTTAGCGGTGCATCTTTCTGCCGAATAATCACGAGAAAGAGAGAGACCGTTGACAAGTCGTCTTGACTTTTCGCGAGAAATCAATGTCGCGCTCTTCGTGATCACATCGAGATTCGAGACTTTGCGTTTCGCATTTGCTCTCGTGATTCGTCGTGAGCTCGTGTGTCAATTCGAAAAGCGAAACTCGACGCTATCACCTTTACGCAAAGTGACACTCTCTCACTAACGAAAATATCGTCGTCGCGATGGAGGAAGAGGAGGCACCCACCATCGTAGGAGTCTGCGAGAGATCGCTCGAGATGGACGCATCGCCGATGTCAAATATTGTCAGCGGTCTGTCCAAGTCGACATTGGACTCCGGCGGTACAAAGAAGCATCTTCAGTGCTTGCGAGGTATGTTGGAGTGTATCAGACTTGCGATGTCAAAGACTTGTCTAGTAGATTCGCGAAGCGAAATTAAATACAAAATTACGAGATTTTGACACAATAGTTGTTGTCGGATTTAACGGACTATATTTTTAACACGATTATGTCAATTCGTTTTAAATAAACAATTTGGACTGAGATAATGACAAATCTTTCGCATCAACATTTACTGCAAAAATGATGGAAAAAAATAAAACTGTTAAAAAGTAACAGAATAGAATTAAATAAAATACAAGCGAGGGAAAAAAATGTGCACGATTAAAATATATTTAAATAATTCTGCCGCGCGGCCAAAGACGCGTCGGGTTAATTAAGCACAAAATGAATATTAATAGAACCGAGCATGAGAGCCTTGCTGCGGCGCGATACAAAAAAATTAGGCGGGTTGTCCGCAAGGGATTTCCCATCTTTCAACGATTTGTCTACCGCCGGTCTGAACCTTTCAAACGCTTTTTCAGACCCCAGTGTTTCTCATTCGCGCGATTTGTTCGCTTTGATCTTTCGTGCGATATTTTTCGATGCTGATTTTAAATATTAATTTTAACAAACATAGTTTTGGCATCTCTATCGTTATTTTTGTAGTATTGTTTATATCTAAACATTTTGTTGATTTGATTTAGCCATTTTGTTAATTACCGGTATCTTGTGCTTTTCGTATATCGCGGAATTAATACAATATTTCACATTTTGATGATTATTAATTTTTTTTATCAACACTCACACTGTAACCTTTAATAACGAATGTAATTGAGCACCTTCTCGCACTCGTGAGGCAAGTAGCTCGCGTCAGGAGACCAGGTGCTCACCTGCTCCTGTTGGGTGGCTGGTTAAGCTTGGCGCCCCCTTTTATTCATGCTTTCGGTAAAGCATGAAGGTTCGCAACGCGAACGAACGGCTGCCTCGATCTCCACCGGGACGGGGATACGAGCGCGTGAGAGAGCGGGAACCGCTTTTCGGGGGATGGTTACGGTTCGACGTTATTGGGTCATCAATGTAGGATTCGCTTCGAGAGTATATTGATGTGCACGCGGAAACGTCAAATGTAATTTTTTTCACTTGTTCGATCTTTTCGATCTTTTGTTCGAACTTTTTCGATCTTCAAAAATATATGTCAAGAAATATTTTTATTTGATATTTTGACGTAGAAAACATCGAAGTACTTTGCGAGAGATTCTTTAGAAAAGATCTTTCTTGAAAAATATTAATGTGACTAATTGAATTAATTTTTTTTAAATTAACTGTAACACAATAATTTTCCGTTAATTAAAATGGAAAAGCGCATATTGTCGATTATTTACGAAGATTTTCGTGAATACAACATATTCGTTCTATCGAGTTTGAGTACATGCACAAGTACCGCGCATGCATCGAGTACTGACCTACCCTCGTTAGATGTCAACATACTAAGAGAGACCGTTAAGAATACAGCTGTCTTGTGCAAAAGACTAGGGTCGTATTTCCGTCTCTCTTCAACGACGCGCTTTAGAGGTTACTGACCGATGCTGTGTCTTATTCCGCTTAATATGATAATCGCATTCGACGTTGTCTCGGAGAAAAAGAGAGAGAGAGAGAAACGAACACGCGTAATATAGAAATATACATAACTCTGTAAAAAATATATCTACCGTATTTGTACACCTATGTCATTTAATTACAAAACAGAAAAGTTTCAAAAATGCGTAACAGCTGATAATCGTCACGTTGCAAAATCGAATCTTCTTACTTTTCTGGAACATATGCTTGTATTATATTTTCCTCCTTATTTGCACAGGGGAAACTGTATTCCGAGCCTAATCCCCCGGATGAAACAATCGATACGGCATTTACATTTCAAATAGAAACGTCCATTGATCGAGCAAAGAGGCCACATTATTACTCGTTACGGTAGGATTAAGACGCAACCGGAAAACGTGGCGTTTTGCGGCAACGACGACGGCGACGATCTTTCGCAGTCTTCGATCGGGAGACGTTATCGTTGCTTTGCCCGTTGCAAATGTCGTCGTGCGCACGGAGGTGTTGTGCACCGCCACATGGCACGTTCCGTTCTCGTCCGTTACCTTGAAAGTCCGTTGTACGGAGGGGTACGCGCGCACGATGGGGCGAACGGGGCACCCCTATATGCGCGCTCTAGTATTGAGCGCGCGCTATATCCAGACGTGTTGTTGCGCGCGATAGCTAGATACCATGAAGAAGAGATACCGTCAAACGCCATACGCCAGAGCGTGCCGCGCGCGTGCAAATTAGGTAATTAGATATGTCTTCGGCGATGAGAGCGTTACTCGTGAGAGCTCTCGCGTTTTTTAATGCGCGTGAATTTATTACGAAGCTGACTCCGTTGCCGAGTCCAACAATAATGAGAATAATGATGTCACGTTGGGGGAGACGCCAAGACTTAATTGTATCACACATTGCTCCCCAAGACACATGGCTCGTGGGAAGTTATACGATTAAGAAAAATAACAGGCAATTGTGAGCCAAGCGCGCCGGATGTAAATAAATATTTTCACTGTTAAATATTTTGAATATTTGCGCGCGAAATAAATATTTTGACACAATATTCAGAAAAAATTTTCTAAAAATTATGACATTTTCTTAAAGCACGTTTCTTGCAAATGTTTCGAGTTCCGAATGTTCGAAACATCAAGTTGTTCTCTTCGCGTCACCGACAGGCGGCAAAAGTCGATCCGAATTCTTACATTTTATGAAAAGCGTTTAACGCGGGAGACAGAATAAAAAAAAAATAAAATATTCAGACAACCGTCGCAGACGAGTGAATTGAACAGCAAGTGATGCTTCTTTTGACCAATGGCTTTTCTATCAAGATTTAATATTTAAATGTCCCGAAGGTTTTTACATATCAGAGGCAAGGGGGGAAGAATCGCGAGCGAAGGGAAGAGGGAGGAGGAGAATGAAAGAGGTTTGGGTTCCTCGGGGTCCTGGGTCATTAACATATCCTGTAAGGCCGGTAAGGCAGGTCTCACAGTATTTCGGAAGGCGAAAGTTGCACTTTCGCAACCTTTAACGGTCGCGGGACCGAAATTACGAAGTGGTTCTCGCGGATTTGACTCGAACGCGCCCACAAAACGAAGAAGAAACGCGTTTGACGCAAAAATAATAAACTAAAAGACGTAGCTAAGAATAAAGGCGAGTTTCAAAACCCCCTAAGCAAGATATATCGCTGTTGAATCGCCAGTAATGAGCCCCGTTGGCACATCAACCCCTTTGTGTCCCGTATACGCGATATGTACTTCAATATTTTATCCAGTCGACTCACAAAAAGGACCTAATTACGAGTCGGGTAGACGATGAACATCCGCTCGATAATGGCTGAATACGTTTCTCCCGGGGATGGTTGCCATCTGAGCATTCCAGTTTTTCCTCATCGAGCCCGAAGACGTGGAAGAAGAAGAAGAAGAAGAACCTTGGCAGATCCGTTGGATGAAAAATTCGTTGAGCGCGTGCCGGCTGCACGACTCGACTTACCCCTCGTCTTGCTACCCTCGCGCGATCTACCCTCGCGCTAATGTCGAAAAACGGAAGAAGCAAGGGAGATAGAAAGAAAGAAGGGCGAGCGCACTGAGAGAGCGCCCGGTTATCGAACAGGCCGACCGACCGACCGACCGATCAACCAACCAAACAACCCCCCCGTAGGACAGTCTTGTCGCTTGTTTCCTTACTTCATGTCTCCAGGGTTCCGATGTCTGGTCTCGATGTCTGGGGCCTTGTCCCGCGCGCGCTTCAACTTTTATATTCCCACCGACGACCACGACGACGTCTGCTCTCATCTGTTATTCAACGACTGTGTTCCGCATATTTGGCTTTTCCGTCTCGCACACTTCGAAGAACGGCCATTAACATCTTGGCTCAACTTCGTCGTGATTGCCTCGACATTTCCGGTGGAAAAGTGCCACCTTACGCGCGCGTTTCCGCGATCGCGCGGATTTCGTCCCGTGTGTCTTCCAACATGGGAATTCGATCTATACCGGTTTCGATGTCTGATTTAAATAGCATGAGAATCCGCGCACGCATACAGTTGAATATAATTAACTCGTCCCTGCGTTTTTTTTCTCTTATTAAAAAAGACACTCATTTGCCTAACAATATTGAATACTCGCGCGTTTCGAGAAAAAAATGCTATTTTTATTCGCACATGCTCGGCTCGTGAAACTTCCTCGAGTTTTTATTTATGCTCGCGTTCTTGTGAATTTTCCGAACTTCAACGGCCAGGCCATCCCTTATCTCACTTATCTCATCGCAAAAAACCGAGAGAGAGAGAATTCGCGTTCAAAAGGGTTGGTCAACCCTTCGAAACCCTTTCGAACGCGGCGGGGTACGATGGGGGATACAACGGGGATGATTCACGTCCGCACATTAGCTACCAGGCAAAACTAGAAAAGCTTCGTCTGCTAACGAATCATTTTCATGCGGCATACATTCTTTTTTTTTTTTTATGAACGACAACCGCGACATGTCGGTCCAGCCTTCGGACAAAGAGAAAAGACACGGGGATAATGCGATCACATTAACAGCGCATAGATATAGATGCGTGCGCGGATGAATTTGACTGTATTAATAGCGACAGAAGGGGGACTGAATGGCCGACGATGCCACTACGGGATGTTCGGGATAGGTACTTCGCGGGCGGATCGATAATGTTCTCGCCATTAACAAGACGGTTGGGCGCAACGTATATCAGACCTGGTCTCGTACCCGCCGATGAAAAGATTTTCAACGTCTCTGAGAAAATTTTGAGTGAATAGAAAATAAATTTTTCGGCTGCGTAACGATTCTTTTTACAGATAATTTTATTTCCATTGCGACTTCATTGTATTCGAATTTTAAACGAGTCCCAACATAATTATACGAAAGTTAGCTTTCCGAGAACGTTCCCGACGTGAAATGAAGGCCGCCGCCCTCGACTTCGGACACGGTGGGGTAGGTTACACCTGTGCGGGCATGTTTAAAATATGTTAGCACATGGCGCGCATGTTCTATCTCGTTGCGCCACGCTGCGTCGCGTATCTATAGCGAACGACGACCGAATGTCGGCGGTGTTACTTTGCCTTATAACAAGTTATCCACTTTTACCTGTAGGTTTTTTTTTTTTCTAATCTTTGTCTAGTGTGCATTTGGACACTGCAAATCGCGCGCGTTCCCCGTCGAAATTCAATTACACGCGTGCACGCACACGTATCGCTCGCGCGTTTGGGGTTTTCATAGCGCGGTCCGCACAACCGTGTGGCACGCGCCGGTTGGACCGGTCGTCGCCAATCGATATCGGATAGTGTACGCCCCTCGGTAACGACAAGTTTTGCGTAACATCGTCGGGAAGTGTCTTGTCAATTAGACGATATTGAACACGTGATTTGCTACTTTTGCGAATAAGTTTTATAAACGTTTTTTTTAGAAAGATTTTAAAAATTTCATAAAAAGCAATTTTTAAAATAACAGCGTTTCACTCTTTGATCGATGAACAAAACAAAAATACTCAACATTCCAACCGCGAATCTCTCAATTTCCTGAACAATCTTTCCGAGTTCTGGCGCGATTACCCGGGCGAACGGAATCGTATAAAGGATTTCGTAAAAATGCGGCGGGCCAAAGATCACGCCCCATCGAAGCGGTTAACCGAGGCAAGGAATCGGCATCGGCGCGAGGAAAAGAAAGGCGCGCGCGTATAGCGTGACGCGCGTTCTCGCATGCATATATATTCGCGCCAGCGGCGAACTAAACGCCACTTGGGGGGGCAGACATATGAGCACACATGGGGCGGCAGTCACCACCTGGCACAGCGTAGTTGAACACTGTGCACGACTCACCCCTGTAGATATATATATATATATATATATATATATTTTTTT
>QVOA01001664.1:0-31068 GCA_014825685.1 Pseudomyrmex cubaensis
TGAATATCATGATATTCAATCAACAACGATTCATGTTGCTTTTCCAAATATAAAAGATAGTACGGGTGGGAAATTAGACGGGGTTTCTGCTGTTATTTGGACAACGACTCCTTGGACAATCCCTGCAAATCGTGCTTTAGCGGCAGGCCCTGAGATTGAGTATGTTGTTGTTGAGATTGAGGCTGTTGAAGAAGAAAGTTTAGTATGTGTGGGCGCAAAATTGCTTTTAGCTGAAGCGCGCTTAGAGCATTTCATGAAAGAGGCAAAAATTTCTTCATATAAGAAAATAGCCTCTTGTTTAGGTCAAGAATTAGAAGGAAGTATTTTTGCCCATCCATGGCGTGGTTTGGGATATGAATATGATGTGCCGCTTCTTCTTGGTGATTTTGTTACAACAGATGCGGGAACAGGTATGGTGCATATGGCGCCATCTCATGGTCAAGATGATTTCCAGCTTTGTACAAAATATGAGATGGAAGTGCCTGAATTAGTGCAAGATAATGGAACATATGCCCAATGGGTGCCGCATCTTGCGGGTGTTCATGTCTTTAAGGCGGTAGATCCTGTCTGTGATCTTTTAAGTAAGGTTAATAGTGAGGGTGGGGCGCAAAAGAAGGCTATTGGGTTACTTGCACGAAGTGCGATTACGCATTCTTATCCACATTCTTGGCGCTCTCGTAAGCCGATTATTTTCCGTGCAACACCACAATGGTTTATTTCTATGGATCAATCTCCAGAAGGTGGAGATAAATTGCGCACGCAAGCTTTAGCAGCACTTGAATCTGTTAATTTTGTGCCTGAAGCTTCGAGAAAACGCCTCACATCGATGATAGAATCACGCCCTGATTGGTGTATTTCAAGGCAGCGTTCTTGGGGTGTGCCGATTGCTGTGTTTGTTGAGAAGAAAACAGGGCATGTTTTGCGTGATAGCGATGTGATGGCGCGTATTGTCAAAGCATTTGAAGAGCGCGGTGCTGATGCGTGGTATGATACTGATCCTGCTATTTTCTTAGGTGATGCTTATCATATTGATGATTATGAGCAGGTTTTTGATATTGTTGATGTATGGTTTGAGAGTGGCTGTAGTCATAATTTTGTCTTGCATCAAGAAGGTATGAATTTCCCTGCTGATCTGTATTTAGAAGGCTCTGATCAGCATCGTGGTTGGTTCCAATCTTCTTTGTTGGAATCTGTTGGGGCATCGTTAAAAGATGGGTCTGCACCTTATAAAGCGATTATTACGAATGGTTTTGTTCTTGATGGTCAAGGACGTAAAATGTCAAAATCTTTAGGAAATGTGATTGTTCCTGAAGAGGTGACAAAAACCCTTGGTGCGGATATTCTTCGTCTTTGGGTTTTAAATTCAGATACGCATGAAGATTTGCGCATTAGTAAAGATATTTTGAAGCAGCAAGGGGAGCTTTATCGCCGATTACGCAATACGCTTCGTTGGCTTCTTGGTGCATTAGAGGGGTTTGATGAAGAGGAAAAAATTGCTTATGAAGCGCTTCCTCTTTTAGAAAAATATATTCTTCATCGCTTGGAATCTCTTCGTACACGCTTGATGGATGCTATTAAAACGCATCAATGGAATGGTGTGTATCCTCTTATTCATGCATTTTGTAATAATGATCTTTCCGCTTTCTATTTTGATATTCGTAAAGATGCGATTTATTGCGATGGAAAAGAAACTCACGCCCGCCGCGCTGCGCGTACTGTGTTGGATATTTTACATCGTGCCTTAACAACATGGCTTGCTCCTGCCCTTGTTTTTACGGCGGAAGAGGCGTGGCATGCGCGTTTTGGTGAAGAAAGCAGTGTTCATTTACAGGAATTTTTCTTACCATCTTCGGAATGGAAAAATGATGATCTGGCAGAAAAATGGGATAAATTGCGCAGTTTTCGCCGTCAAGTGACAACAGCATTAGAAGATAAAAGGCGTGAAGGGATGATAGGCTCCTCTTTAGAGGCGGCTGTTTATTTGCGTCTTCCAAAAGATCATGTTGCATTTCAGATGAATGATTTTGAATGGGCAGAATTTTTCTTAGCTTCTTCTGTGAGTTTAGAGGTGCATGATGAGGGGGGTGAGGTCATTGAGATTATCTCTGCTAATGGTCAGAAATGTGCACGTTGTTGGCGTATTTTGCCAGAAGTTGGGCAAGTGCAAGAACATGATCATCTTTGCTTGCGTTGTGTGAGTGTTGTTACTCATGGGAAATAAAACATATCAAGAGAAGGAAAGTGGGTCAGTGCAACGCTGGCCCCAGAAAAAACATATAGGGGGTTTCCTTTTACTCTTGCTTGTTCTTGGCTTAGATCAAGCAAGTAAAAGTTGGATATTATATGGTCTAAATTTGCCAGAGAAAGGGAGTATTTCTCTATTCCCTTGCTTGAATTTTACGATGGTTTGGAATCATGCTGTAACATTTGGAATGTTTGGTGGGCATGCACCATTATTATTTATTATTATTTCATTAATTGCCGTTTTTGTTCTATTAAGTATCCTTATTAGGACAGAAAGTACGTTGGTTGCAATTGCTTCGAGTGCTATTATTGGTGGTGCGTTAGGAAATGTTATTGATCGCTGTCTTTATGGGGCGGTTGTTGATTTTCTAGATTTTTATATTTCTAGTTGGCATTGGTATGTTTTTAATATTGCAGATTCAGCTATTGTCTGTGGTGTTGGTTTGTGGATGTTAGAGGTTATCTTAGCAGAGCGTGCAAGAGACAAAAATCTTCAAGTGACAGACCATAAAGATCTTAAGAAAGAGAGGAGAGATACAAGATGATAAAAATCTCGTTAGGTGAGACCGCTATAAGACACGCTATAAGACAATGTAATTTTATGACAATCATAAGATTAAGTGCGGTATGTGGGCTTGTCTCTCTTTCATCATGTTCTGGAAGTGATGTCGTGCGGGCTTTTGGTATGCAAAGAAGTGCGCCTGATGAATATACAGTGACAACACGCGCCCCTCTTTCTATGCCACCATCTGAAAAGCTTTCTTTGCCAGGTTCTGAAGGGGCAGTGCATCCAGATCAATCAGCACGTATGGAAGCATTAGAAACACTTGATCCTGATGTTGCGCTTCATCCAATTGATGGGGAGCAAAGTGTAGGGCAAGAAAAATTAGTTGGCGAAGTAGATGAAACTTCTAAAGAGCCCTTTAATTCTGAATTAGGCGATAAGAATGCGGGCTTTGTGGATCATTTGATGTTTTGGCAAGGAGGGCGTGCGGGCTCTGTTGTGGATGCAGGAGCTGAGAATTCCCGTATTCAGCGTAATTCTGCTTTAGGGCAAAAGCTTAATGATGGTGCAACGCCAACAATTAGCGCCCCATAGTGATAATTTATCGCAATTTTGTGCATAGCAATCTTGTGCATAGCGATCTTGTGCATAGTGATCATGTATCATAGATATTTCTAAGGCTTTTATGTCTCGTCCAATTATTCGCCGTCTTTCTCATCATGTTGTTGATTTGATAGCTGCGGGTGAGGTTGTTGAGCGCCCAGCTGCTGCCTTAAAAGAGCTGGTAGAAAATGCCTTAGATGCTGGGGCGACACAGATTGACATTATTTTACGAGAAGGCGGGTGCGATTCTATTGAAGTGGTCGATAATGGTTGTGGGATGGCTAAAGAAGAACTTTCTTTAGCTGTTGAACGCCATTGTACGTCTAAATTACAGAATGAAGATCTTGTTCATATTCGCACACTTGGTTTTAGGGGTGAGGCGCTGCCTTCTATTGCGGCGACAGCAAAATTATCAATAACATCGCGTATTGAAGATGCCGATTGTGCTTGGTGTTTGCGTGTTGAAGGGGGTGTGCATCATGCGATCACGCCAGCCGCTGGGCGTATTGGCACTTCTGTTATTGTAAAAGACTTATTTTTTGCAACACCTGCGAGAAGAAAATTTTTAAAAACACCGCGTATTGAATCAAGACATGCAGAATCGGTGGTGCGGCGTTTAGCATTAAGCGCGCCGCATTGTGCGTTTCATTTTCAGCTTGATAAGCGTGTTGTTTTTTCTTATCCCGCTCAGAGTTTAAAAGAGCGCGTTGCTGCTATTTTGTCAGTTTCTTCAGATATATTATTAGAGCTTGATGAGCAGCGGGGGGATATGCGCTTAAGCGGGTTTCTTTGTGGACCAGGCCATACATGTCGCACGGGATCTGAGCAATATATTTTGGTTAATGGGCGCCCTGTAACAGATCCAATTTTGCGCACTTCTATTCGTGTTGCTTATCGTAATGTGATTGAGCGGGGGCGTTTTCCGATATTATATTTACATCTTTCTGTACCATTTGAGAAGGTTGATGTGAATGTGCATCCTGCAAAAACAGAATTACGTTTTTCTCAAGAAAATGAGGTAAAATCTCTTCTTATTGGTGCGGTTGGGCGGGCTTTATCGCGTGGCGCTTCTGAAGAAGGTGGTGTGCCTGTAGCGCTTCATACTGTTATAAAAGCACATCAGAAAAAAGAGTGTGACGCGTTAAGTGAGCAAGGTGATTTTGCAAAAGATGAGGGTGGTTTTGGCGCTTCTATTCGGAGTGGTTTTCATTATCATACGCCCTCTTATCGAAAAGCGTCACAGAATGATGAGTCTTTTATAGGGGTTGCAGAGCTATCGGCTCCTTATAAAGTTTCTGATGATATTCAAAAACTTTTTTTATCAGAAGATAGGCAGATACAAGAAAGCCCTCCCATTTTAGAGAGAGCAGCATTAGAGAAGAAAGAAGAAGAGAAGAAAGAAGAATTAAAATATTCTATAGGCGTTTTGGGGGTTCCAATTGCGCAGATTCATGCGACTTATATTTTATCTATTGGGTCGGATGGTGATTTAATTTTAATTGATCAGCATGCTGCACATGAAAGGCTTACGCACGAATATTTACGCACTCATATAGAAAATGGCGCCTTGATAGGGCAGGCATTATTGATGCCGCTGGTAGTTGATGTTTCTATGAGAGAAGCAGAATTGCTTAAAGAAGCAGCTGAGGAGCTTAAATATTTAGGTTTAGAAGTGGAATCATTTGGAGAAGAAACGATGCTGCTTCGTACGATTCCTGCAATTTTACAAGGTGGCGATTATGCTACTTTATTGAAAGATATTGCCCAAGAGCTTGGCGAAGATCCTTCTTTATCTATTCGTCAGACTGAAAGTTTTGATCAGCGTTTAGAGGCATTAATTGCGCGTATTGCGTGCCATGGAAGTATTCGTGCAGGGCGGATCTTAAAGCAGGAAGAAATGAATGCCCTTTTAAGAGATATGGAAAAATATCCAAGAACAAATACATGCCCACATGGGCGCCCTACTTGGCTGCGTCTTGATCGTCATGCATTAGAGAAATTATTTGGTCGTGTAAAATAGTAAAATAAATGAAAGAATAATAAATAAAAAATAAGAGGCATTTACATACCTCTTATTTTTTATTTTTTATAAATTAGAGCATTTAAATTAAATGAAAAGAAATTAGATTAATTTATTTATTATTTTGTTTCATGAGTGCCTTTAGAGCATCTAATGTACGGCTTACATGCTCGTCTGGATCATTATTTGTATAGCTCATGAGGATCTTTCCTTGCTGTGTAATGACATAGGAAGTGCGATTAGCCATATGATGATGGGGCATTGTTGCATCATAAAGCGCTGTAATATGCCCCGTTGGGTCGGCTGCAACAGGGAAGGCGCTACGACATTCACTGATAGAGAATTTTTTAAGCTTATCAAGGGGATCCATTGAGATACCGATAAGAGTTGCCCCGAGTTTTTTATAATCAGGCACAGATTCGGCAAATTCATGGGCTTCGAGTGTACAATTATTGGTAAAAGCTGCAGGATAGAAATAAAGCACAACAGGCCCATGAGAGAGCGCTTCTTTGAGATGGTAGGTAAATTCTTTTCCTCCTTGTGTTGCTTGTAGGCTGAAATCTGGTGCTTGTGCTTGGTTAGGAAGTGCAGCTTGGGCTGAAGTAATGGCAAGGGAGAGAGGGAAAATTGCGAGGATGGTCTTGGCCATATTTTTAAGCAATGTCTTTTTAAGTAATGTCTTTTGAAGCAATCTCATAAAAATCCTTTAGAATAATGTTGATGGTTAGTTATCGATAAGGGGTGAGAGAATAATATATCTTAAAAATGTGTTTTCGAGGAGAGTGGGATACAGGCACTAATTTGTTGGATATGTTTGCAAGAGCTGCGCGCTTGGGATTCTGTAAGATTTGTGAAGCGTGTGCGGTAGAGTGTCTTGTTGCCTACTTTGATAAGTGAAATTTCTAAATGCGCTTGCTTAAGCGTTGAGGCGCTAAAGCTTCTTATATGAGAGGCGATAAGGTGGGCTTGTTTACTATTACTATAGCTGCCGATTTGGATGTTCCAATTTGCTGGAGCAGATTTATGCACGATATTGCTAGAGGATGGTGGAATATCTGTTGCGATTTCTCTTGGAGCATGTGTATGGGCAAGAGGAATAGAGCGGATTTTGACAATAGTTTCTTTTGGTGTGTGTGATATAACATGCTGAGATTGCGCATTATATTGCGCATTATTATGGGGGGTATAGGGGGTGGTATGTGTAAAGCCTTTTGCAGCCCATGCAGCGCTTACAGATTGATTTTCTGTCTGTTCCATGGAGGCGGCATTTAGTTGATCGGCAGAATCGTCATTATTGGGGAGAGGGGATGTTGTTTGTGCTGGGTCGTGACGTGCAACAAGGAGGTCAGCTTGTGAGCGATGTTGGGGCCATGTGCCAGCAATTTCTCTACCAATAGCGGCAACATAGTTGCGTGTTTCTTTTGGAAGTGGGCGATTTTGGCGCAGGTAACGATCTAAATTACCAGGCCCGTCATTATAGGCAGCAAGAAAGCCTGGAGAGCCATAAATATCATACATTTGCCTGATATAGGCAGTGCCTGCCATGATGTTATCACGAGGCGCATAAGGATCTGGGCCAAGGTTATATTGTTGTCGAAGGTCATCATAAGCAGGGGGCATAAGCTGCATAAGCCCCATAGCGCCTGGCATAGAGGTAATGAAATTGCCGTCATTATCATAAAGGCGCCCGCCAGATTCGCGATTAATTACAGAGCGAATCCATAATTGAGGAACATCAAAACGATCTGAGGCTTCACGTATATAAGGGCCCCAAGGATCTTCAGGCGGCCCTGGAGGTGCATAATAAGAGCGTGCGTGGGAGGCATAATTTCTTTGCTCTTCCATAACAGGAAGGGAGGGTTCTTGAGGGTGCGTTGCGCAAGCAGAAAGCAGGCTCAAGAGAAGGCATGATAATGGGAAATAAGGGGTATAGCTGGCTTTAAATCTATCTATGATAGAGTAGATCATTGCGGTTAGGACTTTCTGCTTTGGGGTCAAGGACAGGAATTAGTCTAAATTATCATCTTTGTTTTTTCATTTATGAAAATAAATTTTCTAGAATTTTATTTTGAGTTTCTTTCGCTATTGCCATGATGATCTTTATAATGTGATCTGCCTTTTTCTATTATGTTCGTGCATAATGTTAAAGTGAAAAGATAAAAGTTAGAAAGGAAATCAGAATGTCTTATGCAGCGCTTGATGCATCACGTGTCGCAAAAGCCTCTCTTATGGCGTTAAAAACGTTAGAATCTTCATCTGATGGCTCTGAAGTTCATCAAAGAAAAACAATTATGATTGAACGTATTCATGCGCTTGCAGCCGCAGCAGCGGAGACGGTAGATTCTAGGCTTGTTACACTCACTTCGGAAGAATTTTGGCTGATTTCTAAAAATTGGTAAAAATGCCGAACTAAGAGTGTATAGGGAACATTTATGAAGTGGTTTTTTACAATAACTGAAGAAAGGATTCTTTCTTCTGATAATGGTTTTGTTGAGTCTGTTCGTGCGGCTGTAAAGTCGGCGCGTGATAATACGCGTCTTGTTCCCTATATGATATTTGATGGTGAAGAATGTGACTTCACACGTGAAATGCGTGAGCAAGGTGTCACAATTTTTTTCCATCATTTGCATTATTATGATCGACTAAAAAAAGCATATCATCACCATTCATTAGAGGGTGTTTCGCCTCTTGATATGGCGGCTTGTTCTTTATTAGCATTAGAAATTCCTCTTTTGGAAAGTGAGGATAATTATATTTTATATACAGAAAGTACTATCCTTTTTTTACGTGATCCAGAATTAGAATTTTGCAAGCCTGAGATTTTTGCAGCTTGTGGTCATTCCGATCCGCAAGCTTATTTTTCTGATATGAGTGCGAGTGTGCTTGTGATGAATCTTAAGCGCATGCGCAATGATCTGCCTGCAATGGTTGATTTTCTTTGTGATAATTTATTTCATATTAAGGGTTCTGTACAGAATCTATTAAAGATTTTTTATAATGGGCAATGGTCACCACTCTCAGCACGTTTTAATTGGAAGCCTTATTGGGGGCTGAATGATAATGCGGTTATTTTAAATTTCCATGGTACGCATCCTTTAAGTGCGCGAAGATTGTTAGAAGATGCGTCTTATCGTGAGGATGATCCATCTTTTCAAACATGGCGTATGTGTTTTTTTAGAAACCCAATGGCTTATGGATATTATGTGCCTATTTGGGAACGTTTT
Organism: Pseudomyrmex cubaensis; assembly: GCA_014825685.1. Taxonomy (NCBI): domain Eukaryota; kingdom Metazoa; phylum Arthropoda; class Insecta; order Hymenoptera; family Formicidae; genus Pseudomyrmex; species Pseudomyrmex cubaensis. Next base: position 8,597 of record QVOA01001664.1, read on the forward strand.
TTGAGTCTTTCTATAGAATCAGAGAGGCGTTTGATTGATATTTTTGATGCAGAGAGAGAGAAAGAATAAGCTTATTTATTATCTTTTGAGGGTATTTTATTTGAGGGATGTACGTTTATGTTTTTCAAGTAAGTGGCCAAGTGGGCGCGCAATAAGAGGACCTAGAATGAGAACAGCTATCATGCGGGCTGTTTGTAATGAAATAATAAATGGTAATGCGACAGGAATATTCGCACTGATAATAATAATTGTATCAAGTCCTCCTGGGCTGGTTGCTAAGTAGGCACTGAGAAGATCGATATGTGCATAATAAGCAACAGGAAGGGCTAAGAGTGCGCATATAATTAGAAGAACGATTGATGAAAAAAGTACCGCTGGCAGTGCACGCATTGCGTGGCGTAAAACAGGGAGTGTAAAGCGAAACCCTATTGCCCAGCCAATAATAAGAAAGGCGGGGATGCGCACCCATAAGGGTGTATCAATTTGGAATATCCCTGTTAGTTGAATGATAGCACCGCAAAACATGGTGAGAAGAAGGGGGGCTGCGGGGAAGCGAATCTTTATGCCGATAAAACTACATATAATAATAAGCAGTAAAGTTGCGGGGATATTACCTTGACTGAGCGGGGTAATAAGAGGCGTGTGTATTGGTGGGCGAGAGGCGAATGAAGCGATTAAAGAGGTAGCAAGAGCAACAAGGATAACTCTAAAATAGAGCATAAAGGCTGCTAAGCGCGAATCAGCGCCAAATGATTCGCATAAGAGCACCATTGTTGATGCTCCGCCAGGGGATGCGCCCCAAAGTGCTGTTGTGCCAGGCATAACACCAAGCCAAGCAAGCCATGCACCAGTAAGAAAGCTGCAAAAAATAACAGATAAAACGCTAAAAAGAATGAGTGGTGTATGAAGAAAAATATCATGAATGACAGATAGAGAGATATTAGCTGTTGCTAAGCACGCTAAAATTGCTTGTGAGGCAGCAAAAAATGAGTGTTTAATTTTAAGAGAATGCCCATTAATTGAGATAATAATCCCGCCTATCATGGCGCCAAGCATATACCCCGCTGCCAAATGTACTGATAAAAATCCTATAATGGCGATTCCTGTTATTATTAGGAGGAGAAGCCAAGAAGAGAGATGTTTTTTTATCAGTAAAAAATGAGGCAGCATGGGTCTTTCATCTTCAATATACTGAGCGTTTTAAGAAATAAGGAACGACATTTATTGTTGAGAGGTAGGCGGTTTTTTACGAAAAGCAGAGAGATTTACAATTTCTGCTTCTTTATGCTGTGTTTCCTCATTATGAGTTGCTGTTTTATCTGATGATTCTGGAGAGGTAGAAATTGTATGAATTTCTGCAGGTGTGTGCGAGGTTTGTGACGGCTCTTGCGTATGTGCTTGCGTATGTTCTTGCTGTGCAATTTCTGGATTAAAGCGCAGCATGAGATGAAGATAAGGATCGGTAAAGGAGATGATTGATGCGATGGGAATAGAGAGAATCGAATGAACCCCACCAAAGGAAAGACCAACAGAGATAAGATGATTATCGCGATCAATTGTGAGATTATCAAATTGATGTTGTAAGACGATGGTCATTTCATCAGGATAACGCTGACGAAGATGTGGGGGGATGATAACGCCCTTATCATGTGTTTTAAAGCTAATATAAAAATGATGCTCACCAGGGAGACCGTGCAGGCTTGCATATTCTAGCGCTTTGAGCATGACATCACGCTGTGCATCATCTAGCCATTTATCATATGGAAGAAGGCTTTCTGGGAGATAAGGATCCATCCCATCAGAACCATTATGGTTATCGCTCATAGAAATACCGTTCATGTGTTAAGTTTGTGAGTTAAAATTATGTCATATCAATCATGACATGATGAAAAGAATTCTAATTCTATATTGTTTTTAAGATTTTTTTGAGGGTTTATTTTTTATTTTCTATTATTCGCACAAGATTGTGATGTAATTCTTTAAAGGCGTTCTTATTTTGAACGTTTTAGAATGCTTAAGATGTAAGGTAATATGATGTTAAAATGTGTTTCTCTATTTTCTTGCGGTCTTGTTTTAGGCACAGCTCTTGCATATTCGAGCGCCTATGCGCAAACGAGTGGGGATGTTTCTATTGAAACAAAGATAGCGCTGGTTAATGAGGCAAGCTCTACGGTGAGCATGAAGGCTGCACGTTTTCATGTGAGTGGCTCTGTGCAAGAATCTTGGCCTGTTTCTTTAGAGAGTGGGAAAAGCTTTGCTTCTTCTACAGTGACGATTGGCTCTATTAAAAAAGATTCAAAAGATAATGGTGAGATTTATTATGGTCCATGTCGTTTTAAATGGCGGACAGTAAGGAAATTGAATTCTGCAGGGGGTGTTGGTTGGGATCTCTCACAAGTTGCGCAGCCTGCTAATCAATGTCGTGCTGAGGCTGTGGCGGCAGATTATAAAACGGGCATTCATGAAGTACGTTTTACAATTTTGAAAAATTAATTTTACTGTATTATCATAGGGGAAGCGTTTTTGATTGCGCTTCTTTTATGGTAATATGTTTGATTTTATATTTATTTATAAGAAAAGGCGGGAGGGCTTCTGTTGCCCGGTGCACCTCCCAAACCGCGCTTATCGCATTATGCAGCGACAGCGAGCACCTCTGAATTATCGTTGGCACCTATAAGTTTAGCCCGATGACGGCGGTACCATGCCGAGTAAAAGAATGATCTTTACCACACGTGTCGAAGCTGTTTCGTCCCCATAAGAACCTTCAAAGAAGGGATGGTGGAGACGCCGGGCACTGCCCCCGGGTCCACTATGCTTATTTCATCAGCCGTTTATTACCATAGTTAGAACAAGTCTAACATATTTATCGTAAGGCTTTATGGTTATATTTGCAAGATGTAAAATTTATCAAATATGGCATATTTATTATCATATTTAATAATATGTTCTCAATTTTTTCATCATGTTATAAGTAAGTTCTAAATATGATTTAAATATTACATTTTAAGGGATATTCTAATGTCTTTAACAGACGAACAACGCGCTGAAATCGTTGCGCTGCGCCATGCGCCTATGTCAACAATGAGGCCGACTGTTCCTAATATGGAGGCTTTATTAGGCGAGCCCTTAGAACTTCTTGACCATGGTTTTATACGCCTTGTTGATTATATGGGCGATGATAGTGCGATTGTGCAAGCAGCACGTGTTTCTTATGGTCGTGGCACAAAGCGTGTTTCTGAAGATGCGGGTCTTATTCGCTATTTAATGCGTCATCGTCATTCATCACCTTTTGAGATGTGTGAAATTAAGTTCCACGTGAAACTTCCTGTTTTTGTGGCACGGCAATGGATTCGGCATCGTATGGCGAATGTTAATGAATATTCTGCACGTTATTCTGTTTTAGATCGAGAATTTTATCTTCCAAATATTGAGCATATTGCTGCGCAAAGTAAGCAAAATAATCAGGGGCGGGGCGCACCACTTTCCCCAGAATCTGCTGAAGAAGTTTTGCGTATTTTACAGCGTGATGCGATGCAATGTTATGATGATTATGAGACGATGCTTGATCCTGAAAAATTAGGCGTTGCAAGGGAATTAGCGCGGGTTAACCTCACATTAAATACTTATACGCAATGGTATTGGAAGGTTGATCTTCATAATTTTATGCATTTCCTTTCTTTAAGAGCTGATCCGCATGCGCAATATGAGATACGTGTTTATGCTGAGAAGATGTTTGAGATTCTAAAGTCATGGGTGCCGCATACAGCCGCTGCTTTTGAAGAATATCGCTTAGGTTCTTATAATTTCTCTGCTGGTATGTTGAAAGTATTGCGCCGCCGCTTAGCAGGTGAGGAGGTTATGCAAGAAAATTCAGGTCTTACGAAGCGTGAATGGTCTGAAATGATGGCAGTTTTAGAACAATCTTAAGAGACCTTAAAGAAATTGGAGAAGATGGTGCTGGATTCTGAACGCTTATTGCAAGAAGGGCAATATTTGCAACATGAAGAGGGGTTAAGCCCCCCATCTTCTCCTCCGACTTCTATAAAATTATGGGCTTGGTGTGCTGCAATTTTAGTGCTTATTTCTGTATCGATTGAGATTTTTTGGCCACTGCCTCAAAAGAAACTTCCTTATTGTGATTTACAAAATAAGTCTCATTTAGATATTTCTCAATCATGTGTTCTTAAGAGTAAGTGATCGATTGATAGAGCCAAGAACCTCAAAAGCTTCAACAAGGCGTTTTTGATAAGCACGTTCGCCTTCACGTAACCAAGAGCGTGGATCATAGAATTTTTTAAGGGGTTTGCCTGTTTTAGGGTCGATTTGTGTTTGAAATGCTTGCGGATTTTGCGCAAATGATGCATGGACTCCGCGTGCAAAGGCGAATTGTGTATCTGTATCAAGATTCATTTTAAAAACACCAAATGATACGGCTTGGCGTATCTCTGCAATCTCAGAACCAGAACCGCCATGAAAGACAAAAGGAATAGGCGATAATAAAGGATCGCTTTGTTTAAGTGCCTCTTGTGCTTTTTGAAGAATTTCTGGCTTTAGTTGCACTTTCCCAGGGCGATAAACACCATGCACATTGCCAAAAGAAGCCGCAATTGAGAGCATGCCGTGAGGGGCCAAACTACGCCAGCTTGTTAAGATATCTTCAGGTGTTGTGTAGAGATTGGGATTGACTTCTATATGGTCATCAAGTTCATCGCCTATTCCATCTTCTTCGCCCCCTGTAATGCCAAGTTCAATTTCTAGACCAATGGCAAGGGGGGTGAGTTTATTGAGATAAGAGCGCGCAGTTTGGATATTATTATGAAGCGGCTCTGTTGAGAGGTCGATCATATGTGATGAAAAAAGTGGTTTTTTAAAGCGTGTATAAAAATCTTGATTGGCTTCTATAAGATCATCAATCCAAGAAAGATGGCTGCGCGGGGCATGATCTGTATGTAAGATAACCCTTATACCATAATCGCGCGCAACAAGATGAACATGATGGGCCATAGAAACAGCCCCTAAGAATCGCGCTCTTGCAGTATTTTTAATGCCAGCACCGCCATAAAATTGGGCACCACCATGGGAAATTTGTAAAATAATATCGCTATGATGTGCCGCGGCTGCTTCTAAGGCTGCGTTGATCATATTAATATTAGAGACATTCACAGCGGGCAGGGCGTAATGATTTTGTAGACAATCATGAATAAGCGCCTGATAAGCTGTTCCTGATATGACTCCAGCTTCTATTGTTGGTTGTGTGTGACGAGATGGCATGAGAATATCCTATGATTGAAATTTCATGCTTTATAGGGCGTCATGAAAGGGGATGAAGCTAAAGATATTATGCATATATGATAGAGATGAAAGATTTTATTTTTCACGACCATGTGAGTTGTGTGAGTTTTACTGTGAATTTTAATGTGAGTTTTATATTAAGAGTGATTTATTCTATAAGATATAATGATTTTTCTTTCACTCCTCTTGCGTGATAGTAAGAATTTATCCATTTTTTAAGATAATCTCCATTGAAGGCAGGACATGAAATGATGTTAATTGAAACAGAGGAAACTCCAAATCCTGCAACATTAAAATTTTTGCCAGGACGGATTGTTACAGGGGCGGACACTTCTATAGATTTTTCTGATGCGTCTTCAGTTGCAGGGCGTTCAGAACTTGCTGATGCGCTCTTTTTGGTGCCTGAAGTAAAACGGGTTTTTCTTGGTCATGATTTTGTATCAATTACCAAGCAAGATGAGAGTGATTGGCATGAAGTGCGCCCTGTTCTTTTGGGTGTTTTAAAGAATTTTTTTGAATCTAATCGCCCTGTTTTAACAGGCTCTATTGAGAGCGCTGCATATTCACAAGATTTAAGCCAAGAAGATCAAGAGATTGTTGCAAAAATTTGCGATCTTCTTGATACACGTGTTCGTCCCGCTGTTGCAGCAGATGGAGGGGATATCGTTTTTCGTGGCTATCGTGATGGTGTTGTGTATCTTATGATGCAGGGCGCATGTTCTGGATGCCCATCATCGCGCGTAACATTACGCCATGGGGTGGAGAATATGTTGCGTCATTATGTGCCAGAAATTGTTGCTGTTGAGGCTGTTGAAGAGTAAGGATATCATGAATGACGGTGCATCAAGATAATTTAGAACAGGTCGGTGAAGCACTTTTCACGGCGCATCGCACGGCTTCGAGCTTTACGAATCGACCTATAGAAGAGTCTCTTTTGCGCCGTCTATACGATCTCGTTAAACTTGGACCGACTTCAGGCAATTCTTGCCCTGGGCGTTTTGTGTTTATTACAGACGATGAGGCAAAAGAGCGTTTATATGGTGCGCTCTCTTCTGGCAATGTAAAGCGGGTTATGAAAGCACCTGTTATTGCGATTATGGCCTATGATCCGCTCTTTTTTGAAGAATTACCCCGCTTAAACACAACACCTAATTTAAGAGATTGGTTTGCTGCTGATATGGGGCTGAGTGAAGAAACGGCTTTAAGAAATGCAACCTTGCAAGGGGGGTATTTTATTTTAGCAGCACGCATCTTGGGCTTATCTTCTTTGCCACTTTCTGGTTTTGATGGTCCAATGGTTGAAGAGATGTTTTTAAAGCCATATGGGTGGCGTGCGAATTTCTTAATTGCGTTAGGCTATGAAGAGGCGGCTGAGAATTTGCCGCAGCGTGCACCGCGTCTTGATTTTGATCTTGCTTGTCGGTGTGTGTAATGCCGTCTTTAGATAAAAAACGTCTTCTTCTCTTAAATGGTGCAGGGGCTGGAAAAGGAGAGAGTAATCTTATTGCTTTGTCAGAAGGTGATGAGATTATTGCCCAGTATCTTTTAGCTGGGCGCGGGGCGTCTGAACGTTTTGCCCCAGCAGTTGAATCTTTATTAAAAGAAAGCGGATGGGATAGCCCGCCCGATGGTGTTGCTGCCATTATAGGGCCGGGCTCTTTTACAGGTTTGCGCGCCTCACTTTCTTTAGCAAGTGGTTTGGCTTGTGGATGGAATACGCAGCCTATTGGTCTTCGCCTTGGCGATGCGGTGCGGGCAAGTATAGAGCTTTCTGATGTTCGGGAGAAATTGGCTGTTTTATGTCTTGCGCGCCGAGGACGTATTTTTGTTGATCCGCCACAAGGTGATGAGATTTATGCGCTTCCAATTTCTGAAATATCTTTAGATTTATGGCAACATATTGCAGGTGATGCAGTTTTTGGCGCTGATGCACTTGCGGAATTAGTTGGTGAAAATGGTTGTTTAATTGGCAAAAATGCACCGATTTTACATCCTATTATCGCACCATCATCGCAAGCAATGCGTAAGGTTGCTTATGAGGTTCTTTTAGGTGAAAGAAAAAATTATCCTTTAATGCCGCTTTATATTGATCCGCCTGAGCTTCGTTTCCCAGCCCATGGTTTAAGGCCCGCCCCTCAATGATTTTAGAGAAGCATCAGGTTGGTATAGAAGCTGTAAAAATTCTTTCTTTTTTGCATCAAGAATCTTTTAGAGGAGGAGAAGTTTGGGATGAATCTTCCTTCATTGATTTACTGACAATGAGAGGTGTTCTGGCCTTTTTAGTTACTTATCGCACGCCTCTAGAAGCAGAAGAAGCAGCTGTGCCTGTTGGTTTTATTGTAACGCGTGAATGTTGTGATGAAGTGGAGATTATTACTTTAGGGGTTCTTCCTTCAAAAAGACGCCTTGGTATTGGGCGTTATTTAGTTAATCTTATGATTGAAGAGGTTAAAAGAAAAAAATCTTCTCTTTTATTAGAAGTTAATATTGCTAATGAATCTGCATTAAATCTTTATTTTTCTCTTGGTTTTAAAGAAGTGGGCTATCGTAAGGGATATTATCAAGATGGCGGGGATGCGCTGCTACTTAAGAGAGTATAAGAAAATATTATAAGATATCATAAGGTTGGTTCTGAAGATTATTTATTTTTGATAGATGGTGTAAATCGAAATTATTTTCTTATTTAAGACGTTATAATGAAGATACTGGTTTTTATAGTTGTGAGTTTTTTTATATTTTGATAATTAATATTAAAAGTCTTATAGAAATGGAAGCCCTTGATGTTGTCAGAATCTGAATCGCTTGCTCTTCGTCAACTTGCTGCACAAATTGTAACCGCTTATGTGAGCAAGAATGATGTGGGTGCTGATGCACTTCCGCACCTTATTCGCTCAGTGCAGGCAGCCCTTTCTGGTGCTGCGAGCCCAGTTGAGACAACGGCAGAAAAACCTGTTCCAGCGGTATCGCCGCGTAAGTCTGTTTTTCCAGACTATATTATTTGCCTTGAAGATGGAAAGAAATTGAAACTTCTTCGCCGTCATCTTAAAACTGCCTATAATATGTCTCCGCAAGAATATCGTGAACGTTGGGGGCTTCCTGCGGAATATCCAATGGTTGCGCCAAATTATGCCAATCATCGTTCATCGCTTGCGCGCCGTATTGGTCTCGGTCGGCGTCGTGAGGAGTAAGTTGTTTTTGGAGAAACGCTTTTATGTGAAAACCAAGCCCTTAAGAGATGATGAAAGGCAGTGTCGGCATGTTTGGTCATAAGGGTTCGATAATCCTTATTGATTAGGTTGCTAGAATATTATGGTTGTTGGTACGAAAAAATCAGGAAATCAGAAACGTGCTTCATCTCTGAATGTGGTAGGGGATTCGCCTATTGCGCGTCTTTGCATTGAAAATGGTCTTAAAATGACAGGGCAAAGGCGTGTAATAGCGCATGTATTATCTGAAGCTGAAGATCACCCAGATGTTGAAGAGCTTTATCGCCGTGCTTCAGCTTTGGATGAACGTATTTCTGTTGCAACTGTTTATCGTACTGTTCGTTTATTAGAGGCTAAAGGTATTTTAGAGCGGCGTGATTTTGGTGGTGGGCGCGCGCGCTATGAGGCAAGTGAAAATGGTCATCATTATCATTTGATAGATATTGATACTGGGCGTGTGATAGAATTTGAAGATGATGAGCCTATACGCCTTTTTTCTCATATTGCATCAAGATTAGGGTTTGACCTTATTTCGCACCGTATTGAGCTTTTTGGACGTCAAAGCGATATATCGGTAAAAGAGGGTAGGAATAGGGATGAGGATATTTATAATGAAGAAGAACCCTCCTATCATGCATCTAAATATAAAGGGTAATGATGATGACCAATGTCGAAACTGCATCAGCAGCATCTTTAAGTGAAGAGATGGAAAAAGAAACATTAAAGGTCATAAGCAGTGATGTTACCAAAAAGAAAATGGAAACATTGGCAAGCCTTGCATTAAATCGAGAAGGGGGCTTTCAAGAATTAAGAGGCGGCTCTTTAGGGGTACGTCTTGCGCTTAATGATGAGGAGCGTGAGGCAGCACAATCATTACGATATCGTGTTTTTTTTGAAGAAATGGGCGCACGTCCTGATGATAAAACATTAAGAACGCGGCGTGATGCGGATAAATTTGATGAAGTGGCAGATCATCTTTTAGTGATAGATCACGCCTGTCTTGATCCCTCTCAGCGTGTTGTTGGAACATATCGCCTTTTGCGTTCAGAAGTGGCTGATAAGGTTGGTGCGTTCTATAGTGCTTCTGAATATGATATTTCGCCGTTGACACGTTTCCCCGGGCGCTTATTAGAGGTAGGGCGTTCTTGTGTTGCTAAAGATTATCGTGGGCGTTCGGCTATGCAGCTTCTTTGGCGAGGGATTGCGTCTTATATTTTCCTTCATCGTATTGATGTGCTTTTTGGATGTGCAAGCCTTCCTGGCACAGATCCTGATGCCTTAAGTGATGAACTTTCTTGGTTGTATCATAATCATCTTGCACCGCCTGCGTTTCGTGTGCGTGCTTTGCCTGAACGTTATGTGAGTATGCAGCGTAAAGACCCGTCTCTTTTAGAAAAAAGAGCCTGTTTAAATCGGCTCCCGCCTTTGATTAAAGGCTATCTTCGTCTTGGTGGTTATGTCGGTGATGGCGCTGTTGTTGATGAGCAATTTAATACGACAGATGTTGCTGTTTTGGTCAGAAGTGAATTATTGGCAGATAAATATTATCGTCATTATGAGCGCCGCTTGCGTGATGCATTAGATTAGGTTTGCGATGATAAAGCATATATGGCGCTTTACGGCTCAAAAGACATGGCACAGAGCATGTATCATGTTTTTTATAGGGGCGTGTGCAGCACTTTCTTTGCCGCCTGTTTATTGCTTTTTCATTCTACCTTTTACCTTATACCCTTTATATTATTTTACGACTAAACTTGCCCATCATTGGAAGGAGACTATTCTCTTTGGCTTTTGCTTTGGGATGGGGTTTCATATTGCGGGTTTATATTGGTTAACAAATGCCATTTTAACGCGTATTGACGAATTTTGGTGGGTTATCCCTTTTGCTACTCCTGCTGTTGCTGCTGTGATTGCCCCTTTAATGGCGCTTCCTGGTTTTATAGCGCGTTTTGGTAAAACAGAATTATCACGCATTCTTCTTTTCTCATCGATATGGGAATTGGCAGATATGAGTCGTGTATTGATTTTTACGGGCTTCCCTTGGAATCCATTAGGGAGTGCGATGGAGCTTCCTGGGCGTGCGGGTGATATTTTTATTCAGCTTGCTTCGGTGATTGGGGTTGATGGTATTGGTTTTTTACTGGTTTTGCTCTCTTTGCTTTGTTGGCAAGGGCGGAAATATCTTATTTTTGTTGTGAGTTTTATGGTATCATGGGGCAGTTTTGGTGTGTGGACCCTGTCTCATCCTCATTTTTTGAGTGTTAAAAATCCTTCTTTAGTGCTTGTCCAAGGCAATGTTTCAGAAAATGAAGTTGTGGGGCATATGAATGCTAGAGAGCGTTTTGGATTTTATTTAAGAGCAACTGATAAAGGCACACAAGAAGCACTCTCAAAAGGTATGGGGGCTTTAGAGAAGCGTCCTTTTGTTGTTGTATGGCCTGAATCAGCATTCCCTGCTTTATTAGAAGAGAATCCTTTAGCGCGCCAAGAAATTGCAATAGCGTCTCATGGTGCAACAGCGTTGATTGGTACAGCGCGTACGGAAAATGGTTTATGGTATAATAGTTTAGAAGCATTAAATACTCAGGGTGATATTATTGCACGTTATGATAAGAGTCGTTTAGTTCCTTTTGGTGAGTATCAGCCTAAAATTTTGCCTTTTAATTTGATTCCTTTTGTTTTTACTTCTGGTGATGGATTAAAAACATGGAATATGCCTGAAACTGGTCGTGTTGGACCGATGATTTGTTATGAAATTATTTTTTCAGGTGCTGTTATTGAGAAGAATCATCGTCCTAATTGGCTTTTAACAATTTCTAATGATGCTTGGTATGGTAATAGTGCAGGCCCTAGGCAGCATCTTGCGACAGGAAGAATGCGTGCAGTTGAAGAAAGCTTGCCTGTTGTTTTTGTTAATAATCGTGGTGTATCTGCTATATATGACGCGCAAGGTCATGAAGTTGCTAAAACAAAATGGGGTAAGGAAGAAACATTGATAACAGAGATTCCACCTCCAGAGAAGGCAAGTATTTTTTCACATTTTGGTCGTTTAATACCATTATTTTTATCAATTTTTACAAGCATTCTCTCACTACTTACTGATAAATTCTTTATATTTAAAAGTCGCAATATTTGATTTTTTACTTTTTGTAAATTATTTTTACTTCCTCTAGTGCCTTAAGGCACGTATACGCTTTGGGGTAGGAGAGGAGTAAAATGGTTATTTCAGCGACATTAGATCTACAAATTGGACATCGCATTAAGGCTCTTAGGATAGAAAGGAAGCTAACACAGCAGAAACTTGCCGAGAGTTTGAATATTTCTTTTCAACAAATTCAGAAATATGAACGCGCGATCAACCGTATTTCAGCGGGGCGTTTATATGAAGTTGCACAATTTTTTAATGTGCCGATTACATTTTTTTATGAATCGGAAGCGAGTTTAAAATTTCTTCGAGAATTAGAGACGGTCAAAACATCATCATCTTTACGTTTGCAAGAAGGGCAAAGACCTTTTTCACATCTCTCTACACCTCAAGATGATTCAAATGAGTCAAATGAGGCTGATGAGGCAAATGAAGCGAGAAAAGAGGATGATATTTTTAAACGTGCTAATCTTAATTATGAAGAAACACGTCAGCTCCTTTCAGCTTATTATGATATTAGTGATTATGATATGAGGAAGCATATCTTATCGCTTATTGAAAAATTAGGCTCTGCTGTTACTCTTAAAAAATAATCTTCTTTTAAAGAAATGTCTTAAAATGCCCTTTGTGGAAATCAGTGCGTAACTGTTCTTCATTATAGTCATTCTGGACCCATTCAATGAAGGGTTTACGCCCTTCAGCTTCTTTTTGATAAAGAAGAAAGAAAGCGTCTAAAATGCCTGTACGGGATTGTTTGAAATGTAAAAAACGCCAATGAAGCTGTTTAAGTGCTTCTTGGCTGGTGCCATTTTCAAAAAGAATAATGAGCCCACTTGCAAGACCTGTACGATCAGCGCCTGATTTACAATGGAGGAGTGTCGGGAAAGAAAGCTTTTGATAAAGTTCATAAAAGCGAAGAATACGATCTTTATGGGGGGCGTTGCGGCTTTCAAAAGCAAGATCGTAATAAGGAAGAGAGATATCTTTGCATTTCTTACGTGCGAGTGCATCTGAGCCGCAAAAACGTTTCCCCCTTAAGTTAACAATTGTTTTAAGGGATAATTTTTTCTGTAATTTTATAATACGATAAGGCGTTGGATGGTTGCAACGCCATATTTTTCCAGGAATGACAGGTGCAAGATTGGACCAAAAAAGTCGGAAAATTGCATGATCTTTAAAAAGACTATCGCACCAAGCTTGGAGATAATGTTTATAAGATGATAGAGAGGCGTTAAACATAATTTACTTTTCTATTTACTTTTCTAATAGAATGATATGACAAGAAGAAGGTTCTTATGAGGATGATATTAACATATTCTATGATGATTTTAGCTTGTATAATATGCACATTTTCGCTCACAAGTTGTGGTGAAGAACAGGCTGATATTGTGATACAAGATACGCCTAAAATAATGAAGAAACATCATCATAAGAAAAGCGCGTTCCCTATAGGGGGTCTCTCAAGCTTTCCTACCTCTCAAGATGAAGCGAATCACGCACCGTCTCATTCTGTGATAGAGGGGCATTTTAATGGGCAAGATGCTGATATTTCTCCCCAAACAGTGACACCAGATACGCAAGTCACTTATGGGGCAAATCATTAAGGGGATTCTTGAGAAGAAGGGCTGCTGAGTGAAATGGCTTCTTCTGGCAACATAATGGGGATACCATTTTTAATAGGGAAGCCAAGTTGCGCAGTAGGACTGATAATGAGATGACGCTCTGTATCATAAAAAATATTCTGCTTAGTCACTGGGCAGACGAGTTTTTCTAAAAGCCTAGGGTCTGGAGCAATCATATTATTTTCCGTCATGATGGGGAATCCTTTTTAAGAAAATTAAGAAGAAGTGTAGCACGTTGCTCTAAATTATTCGCCTCTAAAAGTGCTTGCTTTGCTTCTGCACCTAAAGGAAGAATCATAGGAAGCGCTGTTAAGAGGGCTTCATCATGAAGATTGGTGAGTTTTTCCCAGTTTGTTTTGAGATGATGGGCTTCAAAATAATTATGTAACGAAGTAATGAGGTCATCACGATCAAGGGGATAAGGGTTATTTTCTAGTAGGTCCTCCATAAAGGGGCTTGCATCAATCATCGCTTCACGCCACCCATCATCTGTGAGTGTGTCTCTTAATATATTAAAGCGGCAAATCCCTGTAAGGGTAATGGAGAATGTGCCATCTGGACGTTCTAAAAAAGAGGTGATGCGCCCTAATGTGCCAATTTGTTCTAAGGCGGGCATGCCGATTCCTGCGCGCCCTGCACCAACTGGCTGGATAAGCCCTATGAGTCTTTGATGCTTAAAAGCATGTTCAATAAGGGCAAGATAGCGCGGTTCAAAAATGCGCATAGGCAATTGACCGCGAGGGAATAATAGCCCGCCTTTAAGGGGGAAGAGCCCAATCCGAGGGGGAATATCGGCAAGTGTAATATCAGAAATAAGCGGCAAAGTGGCGGTTTTTGACATAGAAGTTTTTTGCATAAATAAGGCGGTATAAGAGTGTTAAAAGATATTATGAAAAGAGAATAGCCGAAAGTGCACGGCGCATCTTCAATGTTGTTGGATCGGTCATGCCCCAAGCTTCAAAAAGACGAAGAAGCTGCATTTTTGCTGCGCCATCATGCGCATTATGATCGTGCTTAATGAGTGTGAGGAGGATATTGGCGGCTTCTTCTTTTTCACCTATGCCATTAAGTGCTTGAGAAAGCTTAAGTTGTTTTTCAAAATCATGAGGATGCTCTAGTGCTTCTTGACGATATTGTGCAAGCGAGGCAGCTGCTTGCAGCCCTTCTAATGTGAGGGTGAGTGCATTTTGTGCTGCAATAATATCGGCATTTTGTAGAAGTTTTTCAGGAATTTGTCCAAGGGCTTCTTGTGCATTTTCAAGGTCTTCTAAGGCAATAAGAGCACGAATCATACCTGCCCAAGCTTGTGGGTTTTCTGGTTCATTTTCTAGTGCTTCAGAAAAAAGTGCCGTTGCCTCAGAAGCTTGCCCAGATTTTAGGGCTGTATGTGCTGTTGTGAGTAATTCTGCAACTGGCAGTGATTGTCCCGATTCTTTAAGAAGTGTTTCAATGAATTTTTTTATAAAACTTGCTGGCTTAATCCCTTGGAAGAGATCAATAACCTGCCCTTTCCAAAAAGCGACAACTAATGGAATAGAATGAAGAGGGAGCCCTAATTGTTCAAGTTGTGCAACGAGAGAAGGATTTTCTTCAACATTAACAAGTGTGAATTTTATACGTCCAGCTGTAGGTTTAATATTTTCTTCTAAAAGGGGCGTGAGCTGTTTGCATGGACCACACCATTCCGCCCAAAAATCAACAATAACAGGTGTGTTACGACTTGCTTCTACAATTTCTGCCATAAAATTTTCTTCAGTGACATGAATGCCAAGTGAAGAAGAGGGAGGTAATTGTGAAGATTCGTTCGAAAACATGAGATAATCCAAATAAATTTATTCTATATAGGCTCTGATAAGATGGTGTTTTTATGTCATTGAGGCAAGAGGATTGTACTAGAATATCTATCGAATCATTCAAAATCTAAAAAAATGAAAAATATATAAATTTTTTATTTTTAGGGCTTGCATATAAGATAAATTTAGGTCATAAGAATTTCAACAGCGAAGAGACGCGGGCATAGCTCAGGGGTAGAGCACAACCTTGCCAAGGTTGGGGTCGTGGGTTCGAATCCCATTGCCCGCTCCAGCTGTTAGAATATAATCATTAAAATTCCCCATAAATTTATTATTATAATAAAGTTTTTATGCTCTTAAGAAGCATGAAGAATGCGTCATATATTAATATGATGGTGTTTCTATATTATTTTCTATATTTATTATTATGATGATGAGAATAAGATAAAAGAAAAGGCTATTTGTTACCTTTCTCTTATCTTTTTATCTTCTATATAAATTTGAGAACAAACTTAAGAATCAATAAAATATGATGCTTTAAGCAAAGTAATCTCTTGAATAAAGTTCTGCCATCATAGTTTCGATGTCATCTGCAGTCGGTTTTTTAGTGATTGATGGTGTTGTATTTTCAGAATCTTGCTGGGCAAAGAGCTCTCCACCAGAAATCACAAGATGGGCATCCATATTGTTCCCGGAGGCTTTAAGATAAGCACGTTCAGCTGTGCTTTCTAATAAAGCATATTGATCTAATGGTTCTTTGGCGAGAATATTTTTAAAAACACTCACATCCCAAACGCGGATCATAATCCCCTCTTATCTTTCATGATGCCATTTAAGAATTTCTCTAGGATTCTACCTAATTGCTGAAATTATATATTATATGGAAAAATTTTTTTAAAGAAGAGATTTTTTAACACTGAAAAAGGATAAATATTTTTCAGTGTTAAATTTCAGTGTTAAAAATGTCTTTATTTGAATGATCTAAATTTTAGAAGATCTGAATATGTGATTTAAAGCCAAGCATCGCTGCATCGCGTAAATTACGTTGCCCACCAGGATGGAAGAAATATTGAAAATCTGGTGCAAAAGTAACACCACGCATGACATGGATTCGGTATGTTGCTTCAAAGACTGAGCCTTCACGCTGGACACCATAAGAGCCATTCATAAGATCTTGTTGGAGGGATGCTTGTAGTTTTTCATTATGGGTAACGCTATGGCTTACGCGTGTATAACCATAATTGATACCAATTGTATCAAGTGGGCGTGCTGGCCAGAATCCTGTATCGATAATGCCAAATTCATAAAATTGTGCACGTGTTGCAGCGCGTGGTTGGTTAAAATAAGCGCCTGCAAGTAATGTAAGCCCGCCTTCCATTGTATCGGTTGTTTTATGACGTAGGATCATTTGGTCAACTAATACCCATGTTGACCATGCGCTATGATAGGTTTTTGCTGGATCCCCTGTAATAGCGCGATAATTGCCATTAATATCGTAAAGGTTACTTGTATGGTCAGCAGTATCAATACCTAGACCAACTTTATAATGGCCAAGGAGTTTTTCTTTACCAAATTCAGGTTCCCATCCAGCTTCCATAGGAATACTTTGTCCAGAAATATCTGCACCGTTAAATTTAAATCCTGTACGATATTGTTTATTTCCATAAATTCCTTTTTGTGGAAAATAGACCCCTGTTTGAAAATATGTATGTTCTGTTGGGCGTGCACGGATACGAAAAGCCCAGTTTGCATCAGGGTAAGATGCATGGGCATAATTATCGCCTGCACCCTTAGGATTTCCACAAAATGAGTTATTCATAAAGGTGCAATAAAGGGGATTACTTGAGAAATCTGAAAGATAGGACATACGTCCCGCAGCAATATTAATGCGCCCTTTTAAGAGGGTTTCTTCACCATAAAAATAAACAAGATGGACAACAACATTCCCACCAGAGCCGTAAATTTCTGAGCTTGGATTAAGATTATCACCAAACATACGGCTTGCAGGAATACCATAACGGCTGACAGTAACGGCATGTGTGGCAAAGCCTTTAATGCCTGCAAGTGTTTCCCAATCTATATCAGATTCAAAGCTGAATTGTCCCGCATTACTACTGCCTTGTTTAAGACCATATCCTTTGGTTGGTGCGGTGAGGGCTGCTGAATATTCGTTTGTATTATCAATCATAAAGGCAATGCCACGGCGGCGCATTGCGCTTGTCCAACCAAAAGGATCGGCAAAAACAGCTTCGGGATGTGGAAGAGGTGGAACACTGCTTTTACCAAAAGGCGCATCACGTAGAGGCATATTGACACGCTCTTGAAGGCCAATACTATTTTGGTCAAAGACACCTTTTTGAATAGGTTCAAATTCAAGATTAATCGGTGTTTGGGGCGGGGTGATATGTACAGGGGCTAAATGTGAGAGCATCTCTGATGTTAAAGGATGCGCAGTGACAGTGGTAGGTGTTTCTTGTGTTGGAGGGGCCACTTTAGAAATATTTTTAGAAGATGTTTGCGGTGTCTGCGGCGCAGAAAATGCGCTATAACTTGTACTAATAAAAAAAGTGGCGAGAAGTGCTATCCTCTTACGTGAGAGAGAGAACGAAAATGGGAGCAATCTGCCCTCCTGTAGAATCGTGCTAAAGAATATAAAATAATTTTTAATCTAATAGCGAATCTATAGAATTATTTTAGCCATAGGTATAGGGGGAATATGCGCAATTTTTCTTGATAAGAATGATATGATGAGAAGAGCAATGTGGTAATAAATAAGTGCTCTTCTCATCAGGATAGGGGTTATTTCTTAGCAGCTTCTAAAGCTGCCATAATGGCTTTGCCTGCTTCTTCTTTATTGGCCCAACCAGAAACTTTTACCCATTTATTAGGTTCGAGATCTTTGTAGCGTTCAAAGAAATGGGCAATGGATTTGCGTGTAATTTCTGGGAGATCTTCAATGGCGTGAATATTCGTAAATTGAGGATGAATTTTATCATGTGGAACACAGATAATTTTTTCATCTTGCCCACTTTCATCTTCCATTTTTAGCATGCCAATAGGGCGGGCGCGAATAACAGTGCCAGGAAGAACAGCGGCAGGTGTTAAAACGAGTGCATCAACTGGGTCGCCATCGGCAGCAAGTGTGTTTGGGATAAAGCCATAAGCTGTTGGATAGGCCATAGGTGTAAAAAGGAAGCGATCAACAAAAATAGCGCCGCTTTCTTTATCTACTTCATATTTAACCTGTGAACCTTGAGGAATTTCAATAACAACATTGACATCATTTGGCATATCTTTGCCAGATGGAATTTTAGAAACATCCATGATTTTATCCTTAAAGATAAGTAAAGAGTGAAAGGATAATGTTATTTATCGTTAGTGAGGGGTTTTATACAAGAGTGGGATATAAGAGCGGAGCAATTTTTAGAGATTGTTTCTTTTAGAATTCTTACCTTTAGAGAATATATAGAGAGAATATATAGAGAGAATATATAGAAAATATATAGAGAGAATATATATTAGATATGTATATTAAGAGGCTTGAAAGGGCTTGCATAAAATTTAAGAAACAATTATAAGGGGTGAAACTATGCGCCTGTAGCTCAATTGGTTAGAGCTACCCGCTCATAACGGGTCGGCTGCAGGTTCAAGTCCTGCCGGGCGTAGGGTATACTTTGTCTCTATAACTCATATTTTAGATGGAGAGAGATGAGGTATATCATCATTTTAGGGGAAGGCTCTTAATTTGCAGCATAGAACCCTATTTCCTTGTCTCACATATTATTTTGAAGTTTAGAGGAGACCTGTCCATGGCCGCCTACCAGTATGTCTATGTTATGAAAGACCTTACAAAGGCCTATCCTGGGGGGCGAGAGGTTTTTAAGGGGATTACGCTTTCTTTTCTTCCAGGGGTGAAAATTGGTGTCCTTGGTGTTAATGGTGCGGGTAAATCGACCCTTCTTAAGATCATGGCAGGTGTTGATAAAGAATTTGGTGGCGAAGCATGGGCTGCTGAAGGTGTACGCGTTGGTTATTTGGAACAAGAACCAAAATTAGATCCAAATTTAACTGTTGGTGAAAATGCTGCAGAAGGTTTCGGTGGATTAAAAAAGGCCGTTGATCGGTTTAATGAAATTTCTATGAAATTTGCCGAGCCAATGAGCGATGATGAAATGAATGCGCTCTTGGCTGAACAAGCTGAATTGCAAGAAAAAATTGATGCTGGAGATGGTTGGGAACTTGATCGCCGCCTAGAGATTGCTCTTGATGCGTTGCGTTGCCCGCCTGCTGAGAGTTCTGTTGAGCATCTTTCTGGTGGTGAACGCCGCCGCGTTGCTTTATGTCGTCTTTTGCTTGAAAAGCCAGAAATTTTGCTTCTTGATGAGCCGACAAACCATCTTGATGCTGAAAGTGTTGCATGGCTTGAAAAAACACTTCGCGATTATCAAGGGACTGTTATGGTGATCACCCATGATCGTTACTTCCTTGATAATGTTACAAATTGGATTTTAGAAATTGAGCGCGGGCGTGGCTATCCATTTGAAGGAAATTATTCTTCTTGGTTAGAGCAAAAGCGTAAACGTCTTGCACAAGAAGAAAAAGAAGAAAGTAATCGTCAGCGCGCGCTTGCAGCAGAGCAGCAATGGATTGCAAGTTCTCCTAAAGCGCGTCAGGCAAAGAGCAAAGCACGTATTACGCGTTATGAAGAGATGCTTGCAGCAGAGCAAGATCGTGCGGGTGGCACAGCCGATATCGTTATCACTGCAGGGCCGCGCTTGGGGGGTACAGTTATTGAAGCTGAGAATCTTTCTAAAGGCTATGCTGATCGCCTCTTGATTGATAATCTTAATTTCAAACTTCCTCCTGGAGGGATTGTTGGGGTGATTGGGCCTAATGGTGCGGGTAAATCAACACTCTTTAAGATGATCACAGGGATGGAACAGCCTGATGGTGGTACGTTAACAGTGGGTGAGACTGTTAAATTGGGCTATGTTGATCAGTCACGTCATGCACTTGATGATAATAAAACTGTTTGGGAGGAGATCTCAGGCGGAACAGATGTGATTTATCTTGGTAAGCGTGCAGTGCCATCGCGTGCTTATGTTGGTGCTTTTAATTTTAAAGGTTCTGATCAACAAAAACGCGTAGGTATTCTTTCTGGTGGTGAGCGTAATCGCGTTCATCTTGCTAAGATGCTTAAGCAAGATAATAACGTTATTTTATTAGATGAACCAACGAATGATCTTGATGTTGATACATTGCGTGCCTTAGAAGAAGCGCTTGAAGTCTTCCCAGGATGTGCTGTGGTGATCACCCATGATCGCTGGTTCTTAGATCGTCTTGCAACGCATATTCTTGCTTTTGAAGGTGATAGCCATGTTGAATGGTTCGAAGGGAACTTCCAAGATTATGAAGAAGATAAACGCCGCCGTTTAGGTGCTGATGCAACTGAGCCTGGGCGTATTCGTTATCGTCCGATTGCGCGATAATATTTTCTTAATTTGAGCAGATAGAGGAGGGTGCGGTGTTAGGCGAAGAGCTTAGAACAGCGCGCCTTTTTCTTCGTCCTGTGAATTGGATTGATTTAGAAGATATGGCGCGTTTAAAAGCCGATGTTGGTGCTTTTGGGCGTATGTTGGGTGGTGTTAGGCGGCGCGTTGAGACTGAAGCGGAAATGGCGGAAGATGTTTCTCTATGGGCAAGGCGCGGTATTGGTATTTTTTCTATTTATGAAAAAGATATTTTTGTTGGTATGACAGGTGTGCATGAGCGCCCTGATGGTCGTGGTCTTGGGTTGCGTATTGCACTTTTCCCTTGGGCTGCAGGGCGTGGCATTGCCCGTGAGGCTGCAGGGCGTGCGCTTTCTTATACATTAGAGGCAGGAATAGAGCGTGTGATTGCGGTCACGCGTGAAGATAATTTAGCATCGCGTATCGTATTGGGTGGTATTGGTATGAATCATATTGAGACATTTGAGCGCGATGGTAATCAAATGTGGCTTTATGAGCGGCGTCATTTGCAGCGTTTTTCTTGGTAGGGAAGTTTAGGATGCGTATTTTTATTGATGGCGAAGCAGGAACAACGGGCTTGGGTATTCGCCAACGTTTAGAATCTCTCACACGCACATATCCGATAGAGCTTCTCTCTATTGATCCTGCTTTAAGAAAGGATGATAGCGCGCGCCGTGAGTTGATGAAACAAGCTGATATTGTTGTTTTATGCTTGCCTGATGATGCAGCGCGTGAATCTGTTGCGCTTGCTGCTGATCTAGATGTACGATTTTTGGATGCAAGCACAGCCCATCGCGTTGCTAAAGGGTGGGTGTATGGGCTGCCTGAATTAGAATCAAAGCAAAAAGAAAAAATTCATTTAGCGCGTTTTGTCAGTAATCCTGGATGTTATGCAACAGGAGCGATCGCACTTTTGCGCCCTCTTATTGAAAAGGGAGTCTTATCATCTGATAGTGCAATATCGATTAATGCGGTCTCTGGTTATAGTGGGGGCGGGCGTGCGATGATAGAAGCGCATGAAAAAACACACGGTCCTGCTTTTGAGCTTTATGGATTGAACTTAAATCATAAACATTTACCTGAAATTACTTATTATAGTGGGCTGAAATATCCTCCTTTATTTGTTCCTTCTGTTGGGCATTTCCGACAAGGGATGATTGTTTCTATTCCACTTCATTTAAGGAATTTACCAGGCAGCCCCTCAGTGCATGATATAGAAGGGATCTTGCGTGATTTTTATCAGGATGCGGGGAGTATTTTTGTTGAATCACCAACCATGTCTTTAAATGCTGAAATCCTTGCGGGCAAAGATATTATGAGTTTAAGTGTGCATGGCCAGGGGGATTATGCGGTTTTGACGGCATGTTTAGATAATTTAGGCAAAGGAGCTTCTGGTGCGGCAGTTCGGAATCTTCTTCTTATGGCGGGTTTAGAATCATAGAAAAGCAGAAAATAAAAGATATTTTTAGAAAATGATTATTTTTCTCTAGCCCTTTTTAAAAGAATAAGATATATCTTCGTGCAACCTCTTAAAAAAGGTTTAGAGTTGCGAGAGTGGCGGAATGGTAGACGCAGTGGATTCAAAATCCACCGCCCGTAAGGGCGTGGGGGTTCAAGTCCCCCCTCTCGCACCATAATTTCTTAAAAATATTCTTTTCTATGTGTTTTTAGTTTGTTTTATAGGCGAATAAGAAGCCAGCTTATTTAATAAGCTGGCTTTTTCTGCTTTAATATTTCCTTGCTGTAAAGCATATATACCTTATAAATTTTGAGATATAAAAGAGATTTAAAGAACGATGTCTAAGCAAAGATTTTCCCTTACGATTGATTATCTAAATGATTCAATTGAGCGGGATGTGCGGGCGGTCGTTGGGTTTGTTTCCTTGAATATTCGTGTCGTTTCA
>QVOA01001665.1:0-55872 GCA_014825685.1 Pseudomyrmex cubaensis
TTAAAGATTTAACAAATAGCGTTTAACTTGGCAAATGAAAAGCTACGCAACGACTTCGTGCGTGAAATACTCGTACTTATATGCTGACTTATTCAATATT
Organism: Pseudomyrmex cubaensis; assembly: GCA_014825685.1. NCBI lineage: Eukaryota > Metazoa > Arthropoda > Insecta > Hymenoptera > Formicidae > Pseudomyrmex > Pseudomyrmex cubaensis. Next base: position 101 of record QVOA01001665.1, read on the forward strand.
CTATATCTAAAAAAACTTACCTTTCCAGAAAAAGGTAAAAACAGGCGCAAAGTACACGTGCACAAATATTCTCCTTATTTTATATTATTGTTTTTATTTTATACAAATTCAAAATTTAAACACAACCAAAAAATAATATTAACAGTATTATTGCGCATTATTACAATTTATGTTACATATTTCTATAGAATTGCTTTCTACAAAATCTGTTCTGGAAAATAAGTGATATGTAATAAAATAATAGTCAAATGAGAAATCATACATATGTAAGTTATTCAAACAGTGTAAAATAAACTTCGCTTTGCGTAACAAATCGCAAACTTATATAAAAATCTATGTGGAACTGTGCTTTTATGGACTTAGTTTCTGAAATACTCAATAATGTGAAACGAAACCTTGCTTTCCGCGAAAAGTCGAAAATTCATATGCAAACGTTTTCAAAATAAAAAATATTTAATACAAAAAAATTTGGTGCGGCTGCACTGAAAACTAAAATAATAAAGAAATTTTATCTTTTGATGTATGTATATGTTGAACTAAACACTGGTATTTTGAAGTAACTCAACGGCTTATCAGTTTTCGGACGCGGTTGATAACCGTCAATAGAACCTTTGTCAGCCTCTTTGCGTCGTCTCGAGAGCGTCGTATGTCCATGTGAGCGGTCGAGCGCACCGTAGAATCGCACGGAGAAATTTCAACGACACTGAAGATTGACATTGAAGCCGTGTAAAGCGTAAAAGTATTTTGAAAACACGGCTGATATGTTTTACGATCAAAATTAACGTTTCCTCAAGAAGAAACGCATCATTCAGATGTCCCGTTCGAGAGTTCTCTCGCGCACATAATGTACTCGCGAAAACATCTTAATATAAATACTTAATGTCACAAGCTTGCTTCGTACGATCGAGTAGATAAATGAAAGACGACGTGCCGTAAACGCAACTGTCGCGCGGTTTTATAACCGTTGCTATCTGCGCTGCCAGCTATTAGCGATATTAATTGGAAAATCTCGACGAAGAAAGTGCGTGTGCAAGTTTATCGTGTGGCGCGCGCGCGCGCGCGCGTTGAAACGAGGTTGTAACGTCGTATGATAAGTGATTTTCGCCGCGCGAGAAGCACGATCGTGTGGAATATTAATACCACCTGGTTAACGACTTATATCGACGACGACAACGTATTCGCGCAGTCATAAGCTAGTCGGGAGGAAGTAATTTAGACGGAGTCTTCAGCTCTCGCGGAATCTGTGCCCGCAACTGCTAAAATTGGATATCCGGCGAACAATTTTTCCGACAATTATTTAACGACGGCACCGAGATCCGTGATACGTCCATTTTTCCAGTATTAATTTTACAACCGTTTTCATGGAGGCAAAACTTTACCCTTTTCGAAGCGAGTAGCCGGCAGATATTACCGAACTTCCGGCCGCACTTAATTGCGAGCAGCTTTATGAAATTATAACCAAACGCCGCCACTGCGCGCTCGCGTATTTCTTGTGTTAAAACGCGGAGAACGAGCCGCCGCATTACAATACTAGCAAAACTTCTGCTCGTGAGTCATTAGCGTGTAACCGTATCGCGCCGTAAAATGCCGCGGGAGTGAATATTTCAAGGCAATTGTAAAGATCCCCTTAACTCTTCGCGCGAAAGTGCTCGCAATGTAAACTGCTCTAAACACCGCTCTTTCACAAACATCATCTCACATATATCTCTTGAGTTGTTGCCTTCAAGCGCATACTGTTTAAAGTCTTTTTTTTTCCGAGTAGTTATGGCTCTTCAATTATTTTGTCTCGTTACATCTCGTGAGATATTATTTTAAAAAAGCAGTAGAAGCTTCAACTTATCTTATATTCGCTAATGACACCCTGGATAAAAGTGTTTATTAACGAGAAATACTTCGAACTCTCGCGAACTTTTTGAGCAAGAAAGGTTAAAAGTGTACAACCGCTAAACCATTTTTTATTCGGTAATGACACAGAGATTCCGAACGCGCCGCATGTTCGCGACATCAGAAACCCAGCCCGGCGGGGTCCCCTTGTTACGATTCCGATCACATTTTCCAGACATACGCGTCCCGCCGTGCCGCCCTTCTTCCGCCCGCCTGCTCTCTTACGAGACTTCGGCGATCCGATCGATCGACCGTCGTCGTCGTCGTCGTCGTCGTTGTCGTTGTCGTCGCTAAGCAGGCAAGCAGGCAGACAAGCGGAGGAGGGTACATTGCGTGTCTCTTGGTCCCCGAAAAGGGCTTAATCCTAGGCATTCCGCGCGCGTGAGGACTCGACAGGTCGGAGTCACTCGGTTGGGAGATAGCCGTGACGATAACAGGATTCCGAGAGCACGAAGGAGGAAAGAGCCCGCCTGGACCAGTCTTCTTTTCTCGAACCCGCCGGACCGGATGCTGTATCCCCGAGGTGATTCTCTGGTCGGAGTGCGCGCAGAGAAAGAGAGAGAGAGAAAGAGAGAGAGAGAGAGAGAGAGAGGAAGAGAAACGCGGCGGGAGGAGGAAGAACCCTTCGGTAGATGGAGAGAGGAAGGAGGAAGAGAGAAAGAGCGAAGAAAAGACTCCTTAATTCGCGGTCGGGCCGACCCGGGGGCTCCGATTCCCGAGAGATTCGTTTGCATCGCGGGACTCGCTGGTATTTAAGCCCGAACGGGCTGCGAGATCGCGGCCATGATACCCTTCCCCTCACCCTGTCGAATGACGAGAGAGCGGAGTGGAGCAGCGCGAGACCGGAGTAAAAAGAGAGAAAGAACGGAGGTTAGGGAGGATGAGGCAGCGGTGCACAGGAGGAGGATGAGGAAGGAGAGAAAAAGAGTCGGTAGAACGGAGAAAGAGAGGAAGAGAGAGAGAGAGAGTTACAAACGAGAGGCCGTCAGCCAAGCGCGAATTAATTCAACGCACAAGCTCTCTCCCTTCCTTCCTTTCTCCGTCTCCCTTCCACGACCTTTATCTACCCTGCTCCCTCAACCGACGCCGCCACCCTGTCGCTTTCCCCTCGTAGCTCTGCCCTCGAAGACGTGAAGGGTACGAAAGAGAGAGGAAGACAGGAAAGCAGCGGAGGCGGCTTTCCGAGTACGAGAAGGAGCGGCGCAAAAAGAAGATGAAGCACGCGGAGAGTCGAGGAGCGACACAGGTGAGACGCCAACGTCGGCTAGACACGAACAAAAGGATACGCGACCGTAGTGGTGACGATCCTCAGAAACGACGTCGAAAGTGAGATCTCTTAGTCGCGCTATTTGAAAGGCGGGAACGCCTCTCTCTCTTTCTCTCTTTCTTTCTCATCGTGTACGGATGCTGCGCTGTACCGCGTCCGGGACAGTCGCTGCGATATCCTGCGGCGTAAATATTTGTCGACGATATATAGTTATAGCTATGGCTGCACTCACCGATTTATCGCGATGATTTTTTAACAACATATTATGGTTCTATTGATTAAATTTTTATTTTTTTAATGAATAATTATAAATGTGTTAAAAATTAATGAAATTATGAAAATTACACGGCAAAGTAGAAGACTGAAAAGTTAGTTGCAAAAGAGAGCTAATGAATAATTATCAGTGAAAAATCTCAAGTTCTATGTTTTAGTGTTAAAAGATATTTTTAACGTTATAATGTTGTTCGTAAACTTTGATACTTTTGTAAATAGAATTCCTTTTTTCACTTTTCGTTATCTAAGGGTCAGTCCAGTGCTTAAGAAAAGTTAGGAATGCTAATTTTCTGATAATGATAATTTCAAATTCTCAGAACCTTTCTTCCCTCCAAAAATTCCAATACCAAGAGACTCGCGTTTGGCGACGTAACGGCGCCGGTTGAAAAAGGCGTTGAATAAGAGAAACGACGTGCTAATCGACTCGTTTACAGTCATGTGCACGCCCACCGTCCGGCGGTGACGTTCGATTTGCATCGGTCACTTAACGGGTGTGCATAATACATTCGCGCCCGTCGGCACCCGCCGATTGCCTCGTCTCACCCTATCCCACCCTCTTTAGCTCGACCCGTCTCTGTTTTTCTCTTTTTGTGCGCGTTTTCTCTCTTCCATTTTTCTCACCCATCTCCGATTTTCTTCTCCCGCGCGTCCCTCATCTCGTCTTTTCTTCCCCTCAAGGTTGCTCTCCATCTCCGTGCTTTATCTTCCTTCGGATAGCGCGCTCCCTCACTCGCTCTGACCCTCACACAAACGCCCCTCACTCGAGAGAGCATTTCCACCCTGGCGAGGCAACGGAGGGCAGCGCGACGACGACAGGGAGGAAAGGCGAGTCGCGGAGCCAAGGACGGGGGCGAGTATGGCGGAGGCCAGAGGGCAGGCAGGGTGAGAGAGCTGGCAGCCCTACCTTAACAAGCAACAAGGGTGGAGAATTAATGAGAGAGGGCGCTCGGGCGGACACTTGTGGCTACCGCCCCAACTCCCGACTATCAAACCGAGTACCCGCCGATCCACGGAAAACCTTCCAACTTAACCTACCGTCCTCGTCTCCTCCGGGAAAGCGGGTCTGGAGAAAATCCCGAGAAAAAATTTTTCTGTGCTCCCGGCTTTGCGGCGAAATTTTCAGGATACGATATAACAAATCGCCGACACGTGTACGCGCCGCTCGTGAGGAAGTTACGAGGTTTCGCGCGACCCAGGTTTCTCACTCGCTCGCTTTCGGAATTTTAAAGGGAATTATTCGCCTACACGCGGCGCTATACGCATTTTCGCTGTACGCATTTTTGCTGAAAATGTTAGAAAGCTCAATATTCGCTACGTGCTATAAAGCGCGTATTGGATTATTCTCGTGATATTACAACGGGACATATTACAGACCAGCGTATGTTTCTGGATCACCGATTATGAAAATATTATTGCAGTCAGATATATTTTTCCGTTGTGCATGTATATGTAGTTAAAAATGTTAAATCGCGCAGAGATATAAATACGTAATATATGTATCCCTGTAATTCAAAACGCGTATATGATGTGTTGTAACAAAATATACTGCATCCAGGAATTTATCTTACAATAGAAACAAAATTTTTCATGAAACACAAATGTTCCAACATTGTGATATATATCTTTCGATGGTGTGTTTTAAGAAAATCCTACGTTTATTTTATTTCCAAAAAAAGTTTTACTATTTGTGCATAGAAATTACGCTAAACCGGGAAAGTAAAGTCTTACACGTCTACCTTCTCCGCCAGCGATGTCCCGTTGCGTAACGTGAATTTTAATTAAAGCAATTAAGCATGCGTCCATAACTAGTTGCATTAACCAAAACGCGCAGGCCTGCCCGGCTCAAAAACGCGACAGCGATGTGTCACGCGAGTGCGAAAGGGGTGGACATCTGGCCTATCCTCTCGACCAACCCTGCATCCCCCTATTCCCCCTATTCGTCGACCCCACATCGGACCCCCCACGCTAATTTCTACTTACCCGCATAGCAGCGGCTGTACCTTTATTTTAATTAACACTCAGTGGATTAGTCACCCCGACGTGCCGGCTCGAAGCTGTTTTCGCGACCCTCCCTTAATTCGCGAATACCGAGAATAAATTGGAATATTTTTTTATATATAATGATTGCCGCGCGCTGACTGGTCTCGATTAAGTACTGTTCCGATAATATTTGTGCATAGATACTTTTTTCTCTCGTCTACTTTACAAAAAATTAATTACAAGGAATTTTCTATAATTAAAACACGATTATTAATTTGTCAACTAGTTAAATATGATTCTACGACAATCTTGTTTATTCTGAGAGGAAGGTAATAATACTTTTCATTCTGATTACAGCGTGAAAATGTTCTGAATATTCTCTCGGTGAACTTAATTGCTTTTCTAAGCAGAGAGAAAGAGAAAGAGAAAAAGGCTAACGCAAAGGGAGGGAAAGCAATCAAAAACTAGAGGAAAAGCGCTATCGATCACATAGGGGCGCAAAACTGAATGCCGATGCTGGGAATAAACGCGGAACGTTCGTATCGTAAAAATCGAATGTTTCCACGACGAAACGTAGGCGAGAGAAGAAGGACGGGGAGAAAAAGAGAGAGAGAGAGAGAGAAAAGAAGAGAGGGAGAGAAAAAGCACACGGCTCCGGTGGAGGCACCTTTACGCTCGTAGACGTGACTCCGAACACCGGCGTTGCCGGCTGCGGAAATATATGGGGCCGTAACGGTCGTAGCTGCCGCGAGAAGCCCAAGTCGAGGAACTGCACGAAGAATCGAAGTATCGGGTTGGAGGAAGATGGAAGACGAGGAGAACGACGATGACGACGACGACGACGACAGCGACGAGGAAGATAGGTGGATGAGAGTTCAAAACGAGGAAAACGAGAACGTTGCACGACGCTGCATTTGCTAGCAGAAACTAAAAGACGAGAGATAGAAAGAGAGAGAACGAGAGTTATGGAAGCGTCAGAAGGATGAGAAAACCGCCCGCATGGAAAGAGGAAGAGAAAGGAAAGAACAAGAGAAAAGGGCAGAAACGGAACGGTAGATATATCCTCCTCCGCCGTCGCCGCTCCCGCTGCTTGTTCGTTGACCCATGGGATCCTCCCGGCCTGGTGGCTCTACGACAGACTCGCGCGACCCTGTTATTTGCATACGCTGACCTCCTTTACCGATTTCCATGGCCAAACAGAGGCTTCCCGCGGAAACAGAATCTCATTTTCATCCAACTTCTTTTGCAGTTTCAGTCTTCCCGCCAAGAAGCCGAGTACCGTAGATGTCGACTTGAAAATTTTGCAAAATACTTACAAAAGAACCTGCGCGTTTTTTTATATTTAAAAAAATACCTAATGTGAAAATTTTACAATTAAAATTGTACCGCCATGTGCTAATATCTCTGCAATCATTACAAATATTTCTTTAAATGAATCTTCGAGAAACGCATAAAATTTCTACACTGCCGTAGTCTTATATATATTGTAGACATGTTGTCGAGATCTAGTCGTTGGAGAAAAATATACAAAAGCAAGCAATGACACATCATCCATTTACAAAATTTACAGCTTTTTAGAGCAGTAACTCGAACTAATAATCTAATTTCATCAGACTACCAGCATCATCAGCTTCTATTTAACTACGAAATGTGCGTGGCGGGACCGACGCGATTACGTTTTACGTACGGAGAGAAGAGAGAGAAGTCTCTCATTCGAAATCAGGCCGAGTCGCCGGTGCGCGCTCATTGTCCCGAGCATGAACAATGAGTTACCGGCGCCTTTATCGTCTCGGCGCCGCAAGACGCTCCGTAACGAGACGGCGCGATGGAAATACGAGATTGTCGCGTGCGTTTCTATCCCGCGTGTTGTGTGCGCCCGACGTACACAGACAGACTGCCGTGTCCGCTCGCCATAGTCAGCTTTTTGGCAGTCGTGCGATACCTCATATTCCTCGTCGCCCCTTTGTCGCGGGGAAAATCGTCGTAAGCTGAATGCTCGCGACAATAAAGGACCCGTACGTACGTATGTACACGCGGTTAGAGACTCTATTGCCCCGCACAATGTACACGCGACAGTGTACGTTTATACGTACAGGTGTGTGTGGTGTATGTGTGCGCGCGACGGTGGTGCTTTTATAGGCGCTTCTGTACACTTTTTCATTTCGCGCAGCGGGTGTCGAAGTAATAATCACGATATGCAATTAAGCAGTTTTTTGTTTGTGATTTTCGATTTCAATTTGAAATGAATTGTCTTCGATGCTGTTTTTTCTTAATAAACATTCAGAAAAAATTATCATTTTGATAAAATCTACTTCACAAATTAAGCGAAAACTGGTAGATTTATTTATCGCATTTTAGTTCAATTATAGATTCTTTGATATCTTTTTTTTTTTTATTTTGTAATGTAGTCGTTGTGTGATCTAAATTAACTAATATTTCTTAACTAGTTTATTCTATTTCAGCGCACGATGTCGCACAATGACTGACGCATTAGTGAATTAATTGATACTTGAAAGTTCATAGTGAAAGTTTGTTCACTCCGAATCTCATATACGTACACACACCAATCGTCGAAACATTAAAGAAACATTTAACGCGCACATGTGCGCCGTCGCAATAATGATAGCAAGAAGCTCGATTTGGTGACGACTGAAAAAGGCTAAGGTCGAACGTCATTGCGGGATTTGTGACCATGTGTGTGTATGTGTGTGTGACGACAGCACCGCATTTTCCGCGATTATGCCGGCCTTATACGCGGCGAACGACGCCTTCGGCCACGGCTCATTTCACCGCATTAACACAACACGCGCGCCATACTTCGTGCAGCTGAGCGCGCGTTGATGCATCCCGTGGCCATGGAGAAGAGATGAGAGAGCGAGTAGCAGACCGGCTTGCCGGTAAGCTCTGGACGAACGCCAGGACTCGTCCGGGACGTGTCCAGACACCGAGAGCGACTTGCTAATGCCGGGACCCGGAGCGCGCCGCGCGAAATGAACGTATGCATATGCAGCGCGGTGCACACCGTTGAGAAAATGCAGCGTACTCACGGAACTGCTAATCGAGAGCTCGCCCGACTCTCAGCGGAAGGTTCAACAAATGTGGCATACGTAAAGAGCCTACGTAAAATTTATTGCCGAAGGTAACAAGTACCGTTCTCGATCGTGCGCTACACGCGATGCAACACATATACTGTGTAAAAAATAAAAACTAAAGATAATATTCTTTCTCGATAAATATCTATCGATGTGATTCTATAGCCGGCATGTAATATATATATGTATAGAATACAGTTCCCCTCAGAGAATTGACTCTTACGTAAGATGTGAGAAATGTGTTGTACAAAAAAAGAGTACACGGAAAAGTTTTCGAGAAAAGAAAGATATACACATCGGTGGTGCGAACAGGAAAAGTCTCTTGGCAAAATATTATCCGAGGCAGTTTGACGAAAAGATATTTTTTACTCTGTGCGTGCCTTTTTATTTTAAATTATCTGATTTTTAGATTGTATTTAAAAATCAGAGAATTTTCAACTACACGCGCGCGAGACTAATTATTTTAATATTAAATTGAGATTAAAGTATCGCATAACGGATAATTACTTTTTATGTATGCCACGTAATAATCACGACAAAATTTTGTATACTAAAATTGAGAAGATAATATAACTGATGCGAAAAGTGTAGCATGTGAAAATGTACAAAACATTATCGGTTCTTTTATATTCAAAATTTATCGCAATAAAAAACGAAAATTTATCATAATAAAATAACACTCACCGTAACATAGAGCTGATGTTGATGATCTAAAGAATTTAGAGAATCTGTAAATAAAAATCATAAAAATTTAGAAAATAATTTTGCCACGTATAACTGTAGATCTGTACAGTATTTTAGAGATTTCAAACAAAATTATAAAAATATCATTCAATTTAAGATGCATTGAAAAAGCGTGAGAGAGAGTTTATAAAATCACGATTACCGTGACACGGCAAATAAATAGATAATTATAATTTAAAAATATTACATGAGTATCACTCACTATCTAGTACTACTAACTGCTGTTCTATCAGTACAGGCTCACTTGCTCGTGAGGTACTGATACGAATCGAGAGGAAAAACGCGACTAATTAAGGACGCGCACATCAATTAAATGCAATACAATTCGATCACGCGGCACTTGATTCGGCACTCCTGACGCGCGTTTTACACGCGCATTTACCTTTTACCGAGTAAAAGATACATTGCAATTCTATCACATCAATGAAGTAGGAATATTTTATTTTAAAGTCGGAAACCTATGACCTCTCTCACATATGTCTCGACTCCGATTACATATTTTTTAAATTGTGATATATTATTTAAAAATATACGAAAAACTATGATATTAATATGAAAATATATATTAATATATATATACGCATTTGTATAATTACCTAGTGCACTTGATAATTTTAATAACATAACTTATAGCTATATTGCGCGAGAGATACACATTCCGACGCATTTTATGTACTTCACTTGACATACTCTCGATACACTTTGGAATGTTAAATATTACAACTACATACTTATATGCAATCGTCATAAACATAATCGAGAACTGCGTGTATTGATTTTCACGATGTGATATTTATAATTTTTAAGACCGGATCCCGCTCCCCCGTACGTCGTTTTATTTAATACTAATGGTTGCGAGTCCGTAAACTTATTCTATGTAAACACGTTTATTTTTGACAAAATCATGTACAGTAACGACGAGTATCATGGTGACTCAAACGCGACACATTATGATCTTTACAGAACGCTTGCGCGATCTATACAACAAACTATTGATATATATATGTAAACAAAATAACATTGTTATTTATCAAACGTTTCAGTCAAAGGGTTTTATTTTAATTAAAAGAAAAAGTATACTTATATGATATACGTTTACTTATATTATATGTAAATTTTTTTTAACGATATCAAAACTTATTATATTTACTTATTCTTCTCACGCATATCCTTGTAACAAAAAATTCTTTGAAAGCTAGTATGTGGTGTAGGTAGTGTCATCTAGTGCTATTTATAATTGATATCTATGACATGTCGATATAGTACATTTTGCATTTCATACTTTTTACCAATAAATGATATATTACGTGTATTTTGTTGGCATACAATAATTAAATATAAATAACATAGTGTTTTTGTCAAATTTGTCAATTCGATCAATCATGTACTTGATTTATTATTTAGTTGATACTTTCATTATACCTTGTTTTCTCTCTCCGTTCCGTTTTTTTTGACTGCATGTAACTTCACTCTAATGGCGCCTGCATGCAGACAGAACACGTTACTCGCGCAGCTAGAAGCAACGCAGTCAATCAATATGCTGTTTCTCAAACTTTTCTTTGGTCTGTAAAAAATGTGAACAAAAGAATATCGAAAATCGCAAAATTGACTGTACTACTTATTTGCAATTTACTATATTTATAATATTTTTTTATTTCGTGTTTTCCGGCTGCATCTTTATTCACTGAGCTATGATGTGGGGTAGATGTAGTTTACGTACACAAAATATAGATATCGCGGCGCTCATGAATGGAAATATAAAATCTTCTCAGACTTCTTTCTTATACGTGCAGTCGAAAGAGAATATTTAACCTATTCTGTGCAACGTACACGTGCGCATCTGAAAACGTCAACACGGTTGTTGCTTAAGAAGAATGGCTCGTTAAAATAACAACAAAGCTGTAAAATGTCTCAAATAACCGACGCGAAAGAAGTGATTTTGACAAGCGACGCTTCAAAAGAGAATTGGAGCGCCGCAGTGTGGGATCCACGGAACGGTTCTCAGTTGTCCGTCTTCAAGACCACGGGAGCTCTCGGTCATCGTACTCTTCATCTACTAAGCGACAGCTACTTGTTGGGCGCCGATGTCGCTGCGCCTCGTATACACATCTGGCCACTGAATAATCCGTCACCTTTGCCCAACGTTCGACTGATTACACCGGGCAAGATAAACGCTCTTACATGCACACCAAGTGGATCGTACATCATAGTCGCGGTGGGTGAAAAGATATTCATCTGGCAGACCTGTAATGGTAGACTGCTGGCCAATTTAAGCAAGCATTACCAGACTGTCACGTGTCTGGCCACTACCAAAGACGGTTCGCTCTTCACCAGTGCTGGTCAAGATGGCCTAGTGTTTGTGTGGTCGCTCTACAGTGTTCTTAACGAGGAGGAACATCGTGCTATTCACAATTTTTCTAATCACAGTCTACCAGTCAGAGACCTGTGCTTCGGCTATGGCGGCATTCGTACGAGATTGTACACGGTTTCGCTGGATCGTACAACAAACATTTACGAGCTCGGTACCGGAGCTCTGTTGCTTTCACTGGTGTTCGACGTGCCGCTTACCGCAGTCACTGTAAACATTCGCGAAAGCGAACTCTTTGTCGGTTCCACGACTGGTGATATATTTCAGTGCAATTTGCATGAACCGCCACGCGGAGTCGAACACCACGTGACAATAAACTCGAAATGCGAGAACGAAGAAGACGCCGTGTTTCGAGCTCACAAGTCGGATATAACAGCTCTGTCGGTATCAGTGGACTGCAGAACTTTGTTATCCGCGTCTACCGACAAGTCGGTTCATGTCTGGGACATTGCCAGTCGACAGGTGCTCAGAACGATCGAACATAAGGGTCCGGTCACCGCTGCATTTTTTGCAAAAGGATTTGAAAACTTCCGCGCCTTCACACTTAAACCGCGTTTGGAGGTGCGTAGTCTGCAGAGGACGTCGGATATAGATGGTAGAGAGAGCCTCGTCGAAATCATCTCTAGAGGACGAAATTCAACAGAGATCTTAGATTTTGAGTCTTATGTGGATAGTGAAACGGACTCTCAAAGATCTCAAAAGACATCGAATAAAGAAGACGACATGAGGGGAGAAATCGACAAGTTGAAGAAGATCAATGCCGCTCTATATCAATATAGCGTTACACGTGTTATAAACAAAATAAAAAACACATAAATACTGATACTTAAGAATATGACTTTTATTAAGAAGAATATTCTATACCTTCCTCTTTCTCTCTCTCACTATAGAAATAAATTTTTTAATTTTTTAATGCGCACGCGCGTGTGTGCGTACGCATATGTCTGCTTGGTCTATTCTTACTTGTATATACTTACTGGACTACACGTGTAGTATGTACAATTAATTAAATAGCGATCTTGCGCGCTAAGCGTTAAATACCGTCTTCATTGACACTCTTTTACATTCAAATAAGCCAGCATATGCATATAAATGAAACGCTCGCTGTATCGTAAACGTCTCTGTCGTAGACAAGCTAATCGTACGTTTATTGTCTCTACGATCGAATCAATTAGACGATGTAATTTACCTAATTTTCACATATCTACGTTCAATCCACAAATTTTTTTTAGGAGAAGAAAGAAATGTGCCAGGAAATTGTCACGCACACAATAATGCATCATAATCTGTCACATGATAATCCCATCACGTGTAATATAAATCTATTTACCTTGTATCATCGTGATATAGCCTCATTTTACACCTACATATCGTCCGAATTACTGTAATTCCCGATAATTGATGCTACATGCGTCGTTTCTTGTTGATACATTTAAAATTGCGTCAAATACTTTGTACTTTTTTTGTTTTTTTTACAAGTAAAAGTTTCATCAAATGCAACATATAAAAACCGACACTAAAAATTAATAATATACTTCTTCATCACTGAGTAATACATGTACTGTTATCTCCACATAGTTATGTAAAGAGAATTTTTATCTATATAATTTTTATATGGAAAAGCTAAACAAAATCTAACTAAAAGTATTGGATTTAAACAAACAATAGCTATACACATAACGTGATAGTTAAGTCAAATATGAGCCATATTCAAATGCACATAAACGCTAGTCATAAATCTCGCCATATTAAAATGTTTAGAACTTTGTTAATTATTATCGGATATAAATAAAACTTGACATACATATTCTAGATCTGATACTTTGAAACAATGCAAAAAAATCTTTCTTTTAAATGTTCACAATTATTTAGATTTTGGACCAAACACAATTATGTTTAAAAAATTATATTTTAAAAATTATAATAAAAGATACTAAAATCGTAAAATATTTGGAAAAAAGTTTTAGATTTGTTCTGTATTTTATATCTTCTTCATCTGTTTACTACATGTTTTGAAAAAATTATATAAAATTAACATTTACGTTAGAAAATACAGAAAAATTTTCTGATATGTACAAATATAATAGAAAATTCATTAGACAAATTTTAAATGAGATGATGCCGACAAGAGAATTTAAGGGAAAAAGAGAAAGAGGAGGGAGATAGCAAGAGGGTTGCGGGAGGAATAGAGGTATAAAATCCCTACGTCAAGCAACAGGAGGCACATTCAGTGTCAGTGCGATTCTAAGCTACACAACACCGACTTTTAATCATCGTTGTTAAAATGCAGAACAACCGATTTCTCATCTTCGTAATCTTTCTAATATTTTCTACCTCATTTAATCGTAAGTTATTATCCTGATTTTTAAATTATTAAAAAATTTCCTGATCTTTAAAATAAAATTTTATATAATTTCAATTTTTTAAATATCTGAACTATATATAAAATTGTATAAATAGCATAAAATTATTTTGTTTTTATATGTAAAAAGAGATCGTCAATATTACAGAAAATATATACATATAAACAAAATACACAAGTGATAATAAAAGCATCTAATCTAATATTTAAAAAGTTACGTTTTTTTCGGCTTGTGTTAGTTAATTTATTCTCACGGAAACTAAACTGCAACTCGGACGCGATACTTTTCATCGCGAAATAAAAATGAAATAGGATGGGGAATAAAGTGCAGAAAAGCCAGCGGCACAGAAAAAAAAGTATTACACTAGATTCCCACAGGAAATTGTTTAGTGTCGCGAGTGTTAGTGTAAAAATTAAATCATTAGGGATTATGACATCCGACTTTTTTTATCAGAAAAACGTCGACGACATCTTATTTATTTTTCAGTCGCCAGATGCTCAGTCCGCCAGCACTTTGAATCCGCCAGAGGCAAGAAGTTCAACTGAGTATCACATATTTTCATAACTTTCGTGTCATGTTTTATATGCATCTAAGTTGTAGTTTTTGTGCATCCCAGATAAAGAACACAGTCAATAATTTATTAAGTTTATTTATTGTTTATGTGTTTATATATATATATATGATTTAATCTTGATATTATTTTCTATATGATGGAAAATCAGTTTGAAACTTCGTATCTCTTACTATGTATCTCTTACTCTTTACATGTCTGTTGCAATCTCGTGAATTCAGAACTATACCTTAGAGTAAGTTCTGAACTAATCAGAGATTGTGTATGATAGATATCTGGCATGGATGTAAGACATTTACAAAAAATGTATTCAATATTGTACAATATCACAAGAAGTTTTCTATTACAATAAAATAATCTCGTGTTACTTTTTTTGCAGTTAAATTTTGCAACCACTTTAGCAATAAAAAATATTCATAATAAATATCAAATAAACTAGTGAGGAAAATGTTTAACAAAACTATAAAAAGAAAAATTCAATGCTATGTGACATTTTAAAGAAAAACACGCGCGCATATAAAACTCAGAATAAATAAAAAAAATAGCATTTTAAATTTTAATTGCATTTTACTTGATGCGTTTTATAGGAGGTTTACAGTTAAAAGTCAACGATAGACGACCTGCTTCTGCTAGAGGTCTCATTTCATTTCCCAGGATTGGTCGGAGTGATTCGGAAATGGTGATCTTTCCCAGATCGGAGCGTTCTTTCGGATTAATACTTAAGCCGCGAAATGGACGGTCAGATACATCAAGGAATTTTGGTCATTTGAATCAAAATCATCATTCGATACCCGATATCGACATCGATCTCTATGCTCTCCCCAACCAAAATTTTGTCACTTCTTCCGATCTCGATTATGAAGGTATGTATAAATATCTTACAATAATTGAAAGAGATTAACAATATGATTTGCAATTTGCTGCGAAAAATATTTCAACCTTAGACCGTTATGCAGCAACATTTAATACATCGCGTATCGACGCTGTGGCGCTGTTATTAATTAAAACAATTTATATTGAACTGAATAAAATCTATGAGAAAATATGTACAAGCTCGAATATATTCGTTTCTGTGAAACAATGCGGTATTATGCGGCATGTGTTTGCAGTTTTTAACGAGTTATATGCCAAATCATGT
Organism: Pseudomyrmex cubaensis; assembly: GCA_014825685.1. NCBI lineage: Eukaryota > Metazoa > Arthropoda > Insecta > Hymenoptera > Formicidae > Pseudomyrmex > Pseudomyrmex cubaensis. The sequence goes on from QVOA01001665.1 coordinate 15,781, forward strand.
TTTTATTATTCCCTTCAAAACTTCACTTGTCGCACTGGAACAAAAAATGCTTGCATTGAAAAATGTGTACACATATATTTTCCTCTGCGAGTATTCACATTTTGTTACCCTGTTCCATTATGTAGAGTACGTGAACGGGCCGGTAGCATTTAAATATGCTGACAAAATACAAAAGGACGCTTCTTGGTTAATGGCTGATCCCGCGCACAAAGATTTTCGCTTTACGCACAGAACTGACGATCCAGAAATATATTACTCTAATTTGCAAGGTATGAATAAAAAATATCATACGTATATTTCGTGTTTTTACTAAACTAAAACTTTGCCAAATATATCACAGTTACTAGACTTTTAATGAAAAATATTGAAAACAGTTTGATTTTATTTGAATAATATGATAATGCATTGTGTTATATGTATGAAAGAAATCTAACGTGAATTCTACAATAAACCGAATGTCTTTGTGAGTTTTAGAAATATTGATATTGTTGTTGCATTAAATTTCAGAATAACTAACTATGTGGCATTCAGAAAAAGAAAAAAAATTCAATAGACTATAACTGTCCTGATCCTCTGTTTTGACGTAATATTGATTGTCTATCTTTAGATGAATCAAAATAATTTCAGAGTCTCCACAGAGACAGATTTTTTGTAATATAATTTCAGATTCTCGAAATATTCAAGAACAAGAAGAATACGCTCCAAGATTAAGCCTCGAGAATGAACATGGCGCTGTGAATTATCCTTGATTTATTCCATTTGGATCATGATTACTTCGTGGAACAATGACCGAAGAGAAAGATAAAAAAAAAAAAAAAAAAAAAAAAAAACTGTCAAAATCATCGTAGAAACCTAACTTGATGATTGCTTCTCGAGTTGCATTATTGATAAACATTATTCTTGCATTTTGCATACAAGTTATAAAACACAATACATAATCTGCACTGAAATATATGGTCTCTTGAATAAAAATATATAAAATAAACATATATAATCGCTATATATGCAATCTTTTAAATGCATTTTTCCTTTTTCTATTGTCACAAATAACAATATTTTAATGAAATAATATGATTTGACCTCAATGTACAGGTTTTACTGAAAAAAAAACTACTTGACCGAAAAACTGTAATGTCGGTTTTAAAACATTTAAAAAAAAATATATATCAAAAGAGGTTTGTTGTGTGATTTATATCACACATACTTTTGCTTTATAATATGTATTTCCGTAGATTAAACTAAAACTGATTTAATGACGTATATTATTCATTAGTGTGCAAGTAAAAATTCCTATATAAAATCTTTTCTATGTAAAGTCTTAATAATAATTAAAATGCATAATACTTTTTTTAATTCACAATGCAGAAAGCGATAACCAATTAGGTAAAATCTTGCAGAAAGAAAATCAATCTACATAGTTTTATTTTATTTTTAGCGTATAAATTGAGTACAGAAAACAATACCATGTTGTTCCAATTTTTTTAATAATTCCGTGTTTACTTGACTGGACGCACGTGAAATGTGATTTATAATCAATAAATATACAATCCAACTCGATGAAAACGTAATGCAACATCGCACATTATTTTTTTTTTCACGAACTGCACAATGAATGCAAGAAGATGATACACAACAATGACTCGATATATGTAAAATTCAATGATTTTATTAATTGACAAAGTGTTCATAATAATAATGAATATCCATGTGTAACGCACCGGCGTGCACGCAAGTTTGCAACGTCCAGGTAGCGCGCGAAAAATGTGTAATGTAATAACAAATATTTACACACGTAGAGAGTATGTAACAAACTAGTGATATACTGTCGAGAATGAATGGGAGGAAGATAATGAGACGCGGCGCTCGCTCACGCTAGTCAAAAGGTCCATCGTCTGAAGAAATAGTCGTTAATTATGTACAAATGTCATCTCGCTTCGTATTATTTAGCAGACTAGAAGAGACTTAAATTTTAAAATTTTTCACGCATCTCTCCGTCCACTCACACGTACTCACTGGTAGGCGCAAGCGGTCGCTTTCCAGTGTCGGCTGGAAAACGGGCAAGGCAGGCAGACAAGCATAGACAGACAGATATTCAATAGGTCGGACAATCATGGCCGATACCGGCTCTCTCGATCAAATGCTCCGTATACTAATCTCGGTGATATATCGGCGAGATATCGATTTTCACTTTGGTCCTTTCCCCGCATGCATGTTTCGCTGTGTACGCGTTACATGGAAGGACGACGTCAACTTCAACTGCACCCGCGGGAAATCTCTAATCACGACTATACTTGGGCCGTTTCCTCGCGAGGTGTCCGGCTATCCATTCATGATTACCTATTCACGCGAACTATTCATCAGAAATGAACATCGACACATACTAATCATTCCCTGTTGATTGTTTACACACTCGCGACATTAATGTTTTCTCTCGACAGACCTTCGAAAAAAGATCTGTCTAAATGTGTGCTACACACTCATTTTTTGTTTTTTTTTTCCCTAAACATAATACAAAAGTTCAAAAAAGATACTTATAAATTTAAAAAGGCCTTTTTTATGATATCTTTTTTTTTAGACACACTCTTTATGATAACACATAGAGACGTTAAAATTGCTTAGTTTTAATATTTAATCGTTCCACAAATTATTAGCTTTATACCAAGTATATACGATGACACATCATAAAGATTTGCTACGCAAATAGACGACGATAATTGAGGGTTAATAATTAATCTTCGTAATTTTCTGAAAGATTATGCGTGTATTTACGTGGTAATTAATATCTTTATAAATAAACGCTATTAAAAAATTTTGATTTCACAAATGGCAGTTGCGCGATCAATACTCTGAGCTCTACAACAAAGTTCTATAAATATCCAACATAAATGCTGGACTGAAAGTTCGTTGATACAATTAATGTGATTTATATCAAGTTCGTGTTACTAATGTGTGATGCGAAATGATTCATTCTTCGGAACTCCACCGAGGAACATATACGGATTACTCGTTCGAAAGGCGTTTACATGTATTCTCGCAGGGTTAGTCCTTGAGCGATGCCTGACGCGGTCAATATTATCGCGCGATAATTGTTGACGCACAGCAATATCCGGCCAATAATGAACACTCGGCAGTGTATCAGAGAAACGTTATTAGCGGAATATTACCGATTACGAGAATAGTGTGTACGATAATACAGATCGGTATGCAGGTGGTCGCTGCCTTAAAGAGAAACAAACTCGTGAGGTGGTTGAATGATTCGTGGCGGTGGAGGTGGCGACAATCGCAGATCTATGTCCGTCAGCGAGAACGCGGAACTGCCATTCGCTGTGATGCGCGGCCCCATATTATCGTAAGGTGAGCCGGTGGCGATCTCGGTGGAGCGTAATGCTCGACGCGGTAGCGTGGCAAAGCTGGAAACGTTGACAGCTGATGCCAGCGGCAAGGCCGCGACTTTGCTGCTGGTCGAGACGGTTGCCGCGGTGCCGCTGACTGCGTGGACGGGGATATCGAGAAGATCCGGGTAACAGCGTTCCGACGATGTATCCTGTGGCAGCGACACGGAAATAAAAATATTGCCGAAGATGCCAGCCGGTAATACGCCAGTCGTGAACTCCGGTGGCGGAGGCGGAAACACGCCAGTAGTAGCGCACGGAACCGCTCGAATAGCATTCACTGTGCTCTCCGCGGGTCGCAACCGCTCCACGGTAACGGCGGCCGCGGCCATGGGATCACAAATGGAACCGCGCTCGGCCAGTTCCAGATCGCCGGTGCTGCACGCCTCACCGAGACTGCCATGACCGCTGCCGCGGTCGTTACTGTTGCCAGGAGTCGTGGTAGTTGTCACAGATAAATCTAGCAGCTTCTTTTCTTGGTCACCGAAACTGCTACTGCTTTGCAGTTTTACCTTCTCGCGTTTTCTCTGCCGTCGACTTCCACCGCACAAGAGAATCAGCAGAACGGCCGAGATGGAAACGCACGCGGCCACCGCGCCGCCTCCTGCTAGGCTTACCCAGAGCAGCCAGTTGTCGCTCTGGGATAGAGTAGGAGCCGTGTAGACGCGAGGTATCGCCACGTTTACTGTGCTCCGTGCCTGACCGGCGATGTTTTTCGCGAAACACGCGTATTCGCCGGCATCGCTGTCGCTGACGTTATAAACGGTCAGGTTGCTCCATCGGTCAGCAACGGTTATGGACGATACGGGTTTATCGTTGTAAGATGTGCCGACCTCGGATGTTGCATAAACGACGAGAGTTCCCGTATAAAGTTGATCGGTCAATTTGGTAGCATTAACCGGTCCGCCGTTCAACTGCCACCAGACTTCCGGCTCGGGATCGCCAGTCGCCAAACACGCTAAACTAATGTTACCGTTGGTCTCTTCCTGTAAACTGCTTGCCAGAATGGATACTTCTGGCTCGCAAGCAAATTCGACAGGCTTCACGTCTTCCCACCGGCGATCTTGCAATCTCGGTGGGCCCGAACAGGTTTGTGGCGCAGAGTACAGTTTACTGGGTGCGTTGGGAATCAACCACGTGCGAAAGCTTCGTAATCTGCAGTCGCACCTCCATTGGTTACCGTCCAACGTTAAGGTTTTTAGTCGTGGCAAATTAGATATCACCGAAGTTTCTAAATATTCCAAGTAGTTGCTGTCTAGCTTCAAAGACTCCAAGCCAGTCAGCCGGGCGAAGGCTTGACCGTGTATCTCCGTCAAAGAACATCGCTCCAGCTCCAAAGTCCGCAGATGCTGTAGTACAGGAAACTGCAGATTAACCAGAACACCGAGTGGATTGCCGCTGAGTATCAAAACGCGCAACCGTTCGTTTCCAAGAAACGTATCTGGCTCCAAAGATGTCACGTGATTGTCCGACAAATCGATCTCGATGAGTATTCTCATATCTTTAAAAGAGTCCGGATGAATCTTGTGAATGCCGGCGTTGCGCAAGAAAACCCGCTGAAGATTCACCAGACCGGCCTTAGAGAATGTCTCCTCTTTCAGTTCGGGTATCTTATTGCCAGACAGATCGAGCAATTGCATATCCGGATCGAGAGACGGCGGCAGCGACGTTAAGCCGGCGTCCGGACACAAAGCTGACTTTTTGCCAGAGGTCCACTTGCATCGGCACACCGCGGGACAGTCGGTCCAATCCGGAAAAGCGCGCGCCCGTGACAGCAAAGCGAAACACCCCATGAGGAGAAAAAGGGCGAGTAGTATGCGCCCTCCTAGAGGGTGAGGCCTTGTCACGAACATAACACCGTCCTTTTATCGGTGTCTACCCGATGTCTGCTAATCCCGTGCAATCCTCTTCTCGCCTCGAGGCGAGAAACAGGAAGTTGGTTCCACCGCAACAGAGCGTCGACTTTATACCTCTCCGTTTCACTGGCGAGCTGCGAAACAAAGGCCTCGCGTCAGCATCTCCTAATCGATTGTTTGTGTACTCGATACTTTGTGGTCGTCGCGGCGACCCACCGAAGATTCGCGCTCATGTCCCGATGGATTTATCGTTTGAGGTAACTTCGAAAGAAAGAAGTCGAGTGCGAACTACTATCGCTACCCAGAAAATAGGAATTTAATATAGGCGGAAGAATCTGTGTGCGTGTATGTGTGTGTGTTTGGAACGTCGGCGTACAAAAGATGTCGAGCATAAAAGAAGAAATATTACATTGTTAGAATAACAAATAGCTCGCGACAGACTAGACGTTTCGAGCCAAGAGAAGCTAATGCGAAACGATCGATCATCACGTACTGTGTACTTTTTATTTCTGGCGGGTCTACATTAAGCGTATGTTTTCGTAAGAAAATTTGCAATCTTTGAAAACAAGTTCGCGAAAAGTGAAATAAACAGTGACAACAATGCGCGTGGGAACATTTGACATATAATAAGAAAGGAAACAGTATCCTTTCTGTATGAGAGGAATTTTTTTATTCTTACACGAGCGTCTCGTTCGTGGTTGCCTAAGCGTGCCGTCTGCGACGCTGAATGAAGCCGTCATGCTTGCGTGGACGTTTCCATTGTTTCTTCCAGAAGTTTTCATTTCGCAAACCTGCGCTCCGAGCGTCGTCTTATTAGCGACATCGCCAACAAATGCTCAGATCTCATCCTCGTTTAAGCGGGAGCATAAGTGCTCGCGGACCTTAGGCTTAGTTAGGTAGTAATCTGAAAAAGTTTATACAAAAGTCTTACAATAGAAAAAAAATGCGTTTTCTCTATAATATCGCCGATATCGGAACACTTACTCGCGTATTACGAAATGTTAGAAACGAGATCCTTCATCCGATTCAGATGATTGCACGACGCTCTGTTTGATATGCGGCTCACCACAAGTAACCTAGATCGCGCGCTAACTTCGTGGAGAATCAAAGTCAGAAAGGAAACGCGAGTAACAAACTATCGATTATGCGAGCGATATGAATTTTAAATCCCGTCTCGTTGTTCTCCTCGCGGCCGGCATATTAATCAATGACGGAATATGCCTGTCTCGCCATATTAATCGCTGAGTTCGCGAACGGTGCTACTAACCCCTCTCCTTCCCCTCTCTCGTCGGCGCACAACGTAATTCACACCGGGCTTACCGCACTTATCATAAATTAATCGCGAGCTTGACGAAAAACCCGGAAGCGTTCGTGGGAACACGATTAGCTCTCTCTTATGAAATACGATCCTCGAGTTGCGGCCGAGAGCGCACCTACTCCTGGTCGGTGTCGTCTTTCGCTCGCTCTCACAGCCGCTAACACGACACGACTGTGGCGTAATTGAGTTGGGCAAAAGTTTTCAGTTGAATTGGCGGCGAGTAGTAGGCAGCAGTTTGCTAATCTACGGTATCTAGTAGCTCGTACGTAATTGTCGACGCAGCGCCTCGTTCGCGCGAATTAGCGGTGTCGATCGCAGTCGAACTTGGCCACTTAACTGCGAAGTTTCTTTTACTTTCTCTATTTCTTTCTCTTTCTTTGTTGCTTAATTTTTAACTGCTCTCTAGTAAGAGCGCGACGCCGATCGACAGCCATCAGCCGCAAACACTTTGTGTCACATCACGTCCTTTCGTCAACACGAATTAGCGCACGTCTCGGAGAGCAAAAAAGATTCCCACGAATGCGCTTAACCAATCACAGAACTCCGCTTACAGCCTCTCGCCGATCTTAAAGACGAACGTGTACTGTCTTGCGTTTTGCTCTCTCGAAATTCCACCGTCTCTGTATCGCGCAGTCTCGTTCACAGCTTTTTCTTTCCTCAATCTAGCGACTTCTCATAAACTTCACATTACAATACGAACTACTACGATCGTTACAATCGCTACAATTAAAACAAAAAGATCAATCGCGCCGAGCGATTTTCACGGACGCGAATTTCCTTGGATTTCGCGAAAAAATGAAATATTTCCCTTGCTCTTTTATTTTTTCTCGAAACAAGCGACACGTTCGAACGTCGCTGCGCGCACTCGTTCGGTGTTCTGTCACGCGTATCCTCTACCATGCACCTTTGTGTTCGCTCTCACGAGAGGATATCCCCCACCTGGACCACGAGGTCGTCGGCTGGCATCGACGTCCTTTAGCGCTCTCTTCTCATTGCCGATCAATCAATCTCCGTGCCTCGATGGAACCTCGACGATGACGAGCATCCGCACAAGCCGATTCGGTCGGGATCGACCGTTGCTGGAGCGTACGCGGAACGACACAAGCGCACGAGGATGGCTCCATCACTGGAGCACCTCATTCCTCACTCAACCTCGGGGAAAACGGCTTTCGACAGCTTGTGATGTGCTCTGGATGAACCGATCGCGAACAGCGCGTCAGCACCCAAATCCTGGCCGGGTGCTCTCTAATAACGTGTTCGTTCACTCTCCCTCTGTCTTTTGATGATCGGCCGCGGAGAGCCGCAGATTTGCCGCAGCGGCCACCGACACGACAGATCTGTATCCACGTATCCGTCTCTCTCACGCGCGCGGCGCTCTCTCCTCTGCCTCCCTTCGTCTTCCCTTTCCCATGTTCGCCCTTTTCTCCCACTTCCTCCGTTTCCTCTGCCTCTCTCTTCCGCTCAGCGCGCCTCTCCGCGTTCACCCCTTCCGGTCTCCTAGTCGCACAGTCGTTTGCGGGCAGCACTGTCGAAGTCTGGGTGGCGGTTCAATGAGAGTAATATCTTCCCCCATCTACCTGTAGCCTCCTTCTCGCTCGCCCGTTCAGCATTCTTCAAGTTCCTTCTTCGGCGCAACTTGCCCTCTCACGAGATAGGGATTACAACGAGAGAGTTACTCAGTGGAGTCGGTAGTGGCAAGGACACGAGACGACTGGAGCGCGGCAACGCGGAGTCTGCTAGAAGCATGATGGAGCTGGTGCACGCGCAGCTTCGCCGAAGGGAAATCGATTTTCTCTCTCCGAACAGTCGCGAAACGTTAAAGCTATGTCGTTTGATGATCGAGTTGGGATTAACTAGCTGCGCGGCGGATTCTACGTTATCGACCACCTACACTTCCGATAGCCACTTCCGGAATTGCAAACTTAAACTTTGGTCTGACCTATCAGCGGCATCGCTACTTTGCTGACAGCTTTGTAACGATATCACAGCGTAACAGCTCACGATAGATAGCTATTGTTTAAGTAATAAAGTTCATAAAGGAGATTGTAAAGAGTATCGGAGATAGGGAAATCGAAACTCTTAATTAGCGATGTACGTAGAACTAGATACGGGAAGTTAAGAAAGGCTTTCTGTATTTCCAAGTTCTTGTGACAGATATCGCGACGTTTGACAAGTGGCCATTGTTTATATAGACGACAGATTTCGATGACGAGGAAAGGGAAAATCGATTCAGGATATGAGAGAATGGCGGGAGGAAAAATGGAGCAAACCCACCGAAAAGCGTGTGGTGTTTCTGCGTTTTCAAGCTTTTATTACAAGAATATAGTATAAACTTTCGCTTGATAGCGCGCTTTTTCGCGCGAAAATTTTTATACATATAATTGCATCTCTTAACCCCTCGCGCAGGCCACGATAGTCATAGCTTTTTTTTCGATAGTTTACCAATATATATATGTATATATATATTAATAGATCTTACACGATTAGCTTATCTCATCTAACTTGTGATCTATAGGTATATCTGGGTTTTTTTTCTTCTGGTTTAACTGGAAACATACTTGGCAATTCACGTCTAAGAAGTACAACAAAGCATTTTTTTTTCATGACCTCAGCGCCGACGTAGGCGCCGCTGGTCACTTTCTCCGCGCATTCTATTTGCTGTAATTGTTTTTTTTTTTTTTTTTTTTTTTTGAAAAAGCGTAGTTACTGCGAACGTTGACCTCACGGCAGAACTGGGTATTATTTCCAGCTATTGGCTGAAAAGGTAGACAACGGAAGAATTTAATGCAATCGGGAAGTCTGTTGGGCTTTCGAATGTATATTTCTTCATATAGTGTAAAAACTTAAAGAAATCTTCTTTGTGAAGACATCATATGATATATATATATATAAGACATGCTAGTTGTCACTGTGCATGTCAAAATTTTCTATAATACCTTTATAATATATGTCCCTGTTCATCGTCGGACAATTCTTCGGACCCTAAACACGTAGGATAATTAAATTAGGACAATCATTCTCTTTGTGACTTGAAATAAACTTGTTGCTTGCACTATTGCGACGTACCTGAACATTAAAGTCAATGTTTGTCCGAACAGGACGATGATGAAGGGGTTGCGGTGGTCTAAAGTTGTTTGCAAGCGGTGCGCTTGGCTGTTTTTCGTCTCCTTGCATTAATTGCCTCAGGGCGTGCAGCTGCAATAATTACGAAAAGATAAGATTATAATAATTGTCATTTTAATATAATAGACTTAAGAATAGTTTTACTTCAATTATCAATTTTATTATTTTTAATGTAATTTATTTTTTTCTATACTTTTTTATAGATTAGATTGACTATCACATGTAAAAGTTATTTAAAATTGGATTCGTCTTCTCTTGATTCTCTCTCTCTCTCTCTCTCTCTCTGTGTTACTACGTAGTACGAGGTGAGTGATATTATCACATCGGTGAATACGATCGATATCAGTAATAATAACATTTGCAATTCCAATGTGACGGCTAATTTAAATATACATGATCGATTATCACAAATGTTATTACATGAGAGCATAAAGTTACTCAACTTATACATTAAAAACACATTTATCTATTATACGGTGTGTGCTGTTATAAGATTTCTCAATGAAACTTAGATCTATTAATAAAACTGTTTATTTTATTATTTTAAAAGGTTTTTCTTTTTTAATCTTGTATGACATGAATATGAAGTGTGTGTGTATATGTTAAAAAATAAATTTATTAGAAATCTTAAGAATTATATGTTTGTGCAAATATTTGTACATTATTGCATACCATTTGTAGAATTTGTTTACTTCAAAACTAACATATGATATGTCTTCTTTAATTTTATTTAATTTTGCTTTCTTCAATTTTATATTTTAAAGAAATAAATTACAAATAAATCAACACAATGTTGCTCTTAGTTACGAAAAAATGCCTTATTTTCTTACTTTGTGATAATTTATTTACGCAAAGTATTCATGAAGTACGGTGGATGTTCTTCGATATTTCGAAGATTCTCCTTAATGATCGGAATTGTTTAATTGGGCACTTCGCCTCCTCCTGCTTCGCGTCGCGCGCGCAAACGCTCGAGTGCGGGGGCGTGTGCATGCATTTTAAAAGCAATCAAGGGACGGTGACGATACTTGCCTGCTGCTTGGTGATGTATATGGGCTTGTTGAGGATGATCCATGTGGTGGTCTCGTGACACGCCGGCATCGTGGTGGAGCCGTCGTACGTCATGTAATGCTTCGTGTCCGGCAGAAGTTCGCGCACCCCGAAACGTTTAATTTCCATAGCTTGGCCTGTGCAATTCATACGGTCGATAACGTCAACTTCGTTCATCTACGTGCTCCTATATCTGTGTTGCCCGATTACTACCGACACGGCCATCGTACACACTCGATACAGACACCCGCTACATGTATTGCTAAGGTTATCGTGCATACCGCTCGATCATATTTGCATACGTCAGGGAACATTCGTGTCCCGTTAAAGAATGATGGTAATTATCGATTTATCTTTCCTAGTAAAAAGTTGGCGACAATACCTTACGAAGTTTGTAGAAAGTTATAATGCATGCTACTATCAAACTTTTGAAGGTACATCAATCTTATCGCTTTTTGTTTTTTTTTTTTTATTCACAAACCACATTTCTCTGCCTCAACAAGATGCAAATCTATTTTTATCACAATTATTTGTTTATAAAACAACTCCGAGAAATCTTGCTGAGATGTTATTTGGATGAAGTTATAAAAAAGTAAAACGCGAAGTAAAAAAAAAAGTAAAGCGACAGTCTTCTATTATCGTTCTTCTATATTCTATTTTTTTAAAAAAATATTATAAAAACAAATGTATCGATTGTTATTCTTATTTCTAATCTTGTCTGCTATTGATGAATTGAATTCACGCGACAGAAATGCGCGAGCTATGCAATAAAATTATCTTTGAATTGATTATGACTTCTCCGCAGTATTATTGTGTCTCAGAATAGACATAGCTCGTTTATGTTATTGGATTTCTCACCTCCGTATTTGATTTTATCCAGCTGCTGCGTGAACGTTCTCAGCTCTGGGTTCGAGAGGTCGCCCACCTAAAAGAGAGAAAGCGTCTCTGTCGTATCGCTTATTCCGATCTTTATACGCCGCGCGATAAGAGTTCGCGAAAGAGATTAGGCATGTACCTGCAAAAGAAGCGACACCGCCACGATTCCTTGCGCTCTATGCAGCGCATCCGAGAAGTTGTTGTAAAGCTGCGAGTTGAAGCCGAATATCTGCAACTGCGAGAATAAAACACGGTTTTTAATATAGGAAGAGAATTTTATTTAGGGAGAAAAACTTCAGAGGAAAATATTGTTTTACAAGATACAAACACAAAACTTTTGTTTTATAAAACTAACAAAATATTTTTATTTTTGATATGAAATTTTTCACGAAAAAACTCAGCGAAGAGTGTAATCTAAAACTCGTTTATTACAACATTTGAATCCGTATACGCATAAATCTATTAAATAATATATGTTTTGTATTTGTTATTATTTTAATTATACCTCGGCGGGAAAGGGGTGTCCGTCAACGGTATGTTCGCTGCCTACGCGATCGTCCAAGCCAAAATGGAGATGAATTTCGTGAAACTGATAACGATAACTGAGCGGACCACCAGAGATATTAACGGGATGACGGGTGTCGTTCTCTACGGCGAACACGACGCTGTGCCCGGTATTCGCCAACACGCCATTGATTCTGTGCTTGTCCAGATGAAGCGGTTGTAAATTCGGGTCGAAAAGCAGTCGAGAGGGTTCGAGATTGACTGGTGATTGTCTTCGACCTTTGTTACAGAGCCACCATTCCGGGTTGATAAGGCCCCAGAAGGCAGGACCTTTGAATGCAATTTTGGTTTTTGTTTTTTTTTTCAACAAAAATATTAGATTTTTACATTTGGAAAAGAATATATTGTTACGAAACGCGCAATTGATCTTATATCTATGATTAATTTGGATATCTTACCGGAAATACCATCGTACGTCCACCATTCTTCCCAGCTGACTGGTGTCGATTCTGCAAACGTTTCGTTATTAACGAGCAACATAATCTGCACGAGACGTCCAATAATTCAGCGCTGCTTTACGAGCATTGGATAAATTATTGTTGCGTGCCGAACAAAAGGCTCTTTGTGCAAATCAAATAGCATTAGGTAAATGTGTCAGACTTCTTAATCACTTTTAATCAGTGTACTATATCGGATTACAAATTATTAGAGTTCGGAACTTTCAGTGGTCAAACGTTTTGTACAAATATTTGACAGTATACAATTTTAATACGTATATATAGATATGTTAGAAGAAAAATAATTTATTTCAAAGTTATATATACAAAAATTAAACTTCTGTGTACATATATGTAGAAAAAAATTAAGTTTTATATTTTATGTCTAAAACATGATTTATATAATATGAAAAAAGAATAATTCTACCAAAAAAGATTCAACCAATATTAACAATAATCCTTAAGAGTAATCTTTCTTTTTAGGATTAAGATAGGTTTAAAATAGGTTTAAGTTTTGAAATTAATGAGAATGTGACGAATGAATTAATTTATTCTGAAATTATATCACACATTACATTTTATTTTATGTCCGCATCGTTTGTATCTTGCGAAATGACAAATAAAGATCATGCGCTTATGATGGCGATCGTGCTCAAGGTTACTGATGTGTAAAGTCTTTTAAATCTTGCTATTGGCAAAAATTCATTTAAAGATATTCATCTTGAACATTTTCATTAAATTTCACAAAAAAAATTCGGTAGTTTCCGAAAGTTTATTTGTAATCTTTATAAAGCGATAAAGTGAATCGTGAGAATATCAAGACTTTTCTATAGATCACGTGCTGAGAAAGATTTGAAACGTGATAGATTGATGCTATTGAGAAGATACATACCCTGTATCAAAGTGACAACAAACACTCCCCAGACACCCAGGAAGACGGAACTGAAGGGAGCCATTCCTGCTGTGCGGTCTTTGTCAATTGGACATCATTCGCCTCGTTTCTGCGACACAGAGAGAAGGAGAACCAGTTGATTCTCGGGCTGGGCTCGAGTGTGCTCGCGTGTCGCGCACCCTCTCACGTGCCCCTTGGAGGCCCGCGGAGGTCGCGACTTTCGCCCTCTCGGGCAACTTGAACCACCCACGAGAGACCAGACGAGACCGGCAAGTTTCGAGCGAAGAAAACTCGACGATTCGCGATAACGTAATTGATCCGTCAACTGCACCGCCTAACTCCCTCCCCCCCCAAAAAAAAAAAAAATCCGCGAACCACCGTCGTCGGTTGCTAATCTAATCGCTCGGTGTCACGCGACTCGACGAACATCGACGCCGAATTTACATCCGCCGCTCGTTCCGCACGAGAGGGTTATAGCGACGGCACTTCTCACGCGGCACAATAAAATGTTTGTGATTGATTCTCGCGCGAGAATCGAAAAAGAATTCTCGCGTATCTGTTCGTCGTCACGAGCCCGAAATCAAATTGATTGTTTTGTCTTCTGTCGGCAAGAAGAAAGAGAAAACCGTGCTGTCATTTCTTCCGGATATTCACGGTAGACGCGAACAACAAGAGAACGAAACTCCGAGCGGATACAAGCAAGAAAGAGGAGACAAAATCCGCAGTCATCGTTGTCTAGCGCCGCTTAAACGGGGGCGGGGTTCCTTCCTCATTCGATCCCCACTCTGGTCCATTCTAAAGTCCACTCTCTACCCCGGTTCCTCACTCGAACCTGCTGTATTCTTAGGTCAGAGAGAACTCAAGTGCGCGGCTCGCTTCGATCGATCGATCGGATCTTCACATGCTCGTTCACGCGAGGAAGAAGAGTGTGTCGAGTCCCGCCGGAGAGAGTACGTGCTCTCCGCGCTCGTGAATTTCAAAGGGTAGCCACTCTTCGTCGCCGCGCTAGTCTCTCTCTCTCTCTCCCTCTCTCTCTCACTCTCTCTTCCCTGCCTTGAGTTCGTCGATGTGTCTTCAAGGTAGATACTTTTATCGCACGCCGGAACTCGCGCTGAAATATCTCGAACCCTCGCGCCATCGATCGTGCTTCGCACGTAGCCACTTCATCCTGCTTTAGTCGCCTATCGACCGATACAAACGGACTTTCTCCCAAAACGGCGGAAGTTTGTCTCTTCGTCGAAGTCTCGTTCTTCGAGATAAAAATTCGTGGGTCACGAACGCGATGAAAATAACGCCCGATAAGACAATGAATTAACAAAGACGGAAATTGACGAATAAACTGACTTTTTTCTCAAGATCAAATAATATCCTAGATGTATAAATACTGAAAGAGAAACTAATCTGATTCAAGATAACTTTCTTCTTCCGTCCTCCCTCCCTCTCTCTCTTTTCTTAATCGATGAAATCCATCTTTTCATTTCCATTACATATTGATCTTGCCTTATCGTTTAATATCGTATTTTTTTTTATCTAACGTAAAGAATCAAACATTTAAGCAATTGTAAACAGGAAAAATTTGATACATTTTGCAAGATCGTGCCTTGTCTAAAAAAAATTATTAAAAAATGATAACATTTGTGTTAAAGTAGATTTTGTTACTCAAATGTGTTAATATATTTATAGCAAAAACATAATACGTGATATAAATAACAAACTGTGCTTTTAACAAGAAATTATAAATGCTTTGCTGTGTTCCATTTGCAATAATACATAAACTATGCGCGATTATGTATGAATAGAATTATAAAAGAAAAATAATAAATATATAAACTTTTTACGCATATCATGTAAAGTAAATACATATCATATATTAAAATATGTAATTATCAAAGTGATTAAAAGAACAGTTTAATTAATCACTTTACTTATGCCAAAGAATTTTTTATCCTATCATTATTTTAATCGTACTTACTTTGTTCCAGTTTTGTCAGATCCGGTTTAATGAAGCGGCAATCAATCTCGAAGATCGATTTGACATTTGAATGAAAAATTCACAGATAGTCTTGGTTCGCCAGGTATTTTCGAAGTGCAAGCATTCGGCTCTTGTTGCTTCGCGTTTCCAAGCCGAGATAGTGGCTAAACTCAAATTGTTATCGCCGCTAATCGATTAATCGAACGATGTACCCACTGCCGGCGGGTTTATCCCGAGCAACAAACATTCCGTCCGCGCGTTCCGAATTTCGACAATGCGATTCTAATGACCAACGTGTGTGTTTCGTCCACGCACGCACGAGCCACGCTGCTTCTTTTTTTTGCAAACAATCACCATTTTCATCTTTTTCTTTCTTTTGTACGATCGCCTTCTGCCTCGATTATTTCCGTTCTGGCGTAATGATTTCTTCGTATCTCAATTGGCATTCACCTGATATCTCACTCCTTCGCATACCGATTTTCTACTCCGTCAGTTTTATTTTTCTACTTTATTGCTACTTATACACCTACTTACACCTTCTCGTGTCTTCAATTTTTCCTGTTTTCTTCATACCTGGATCGCCGTGCTTATCGTATCTTCTTCGCGGCGAAGACACATTCTGACGTTATCCTGTTGAAGATGACTAAATCGATCCTGCCGGGGCCTTTGGCACACTTGACGCGGAAGAGGCTACGGATCGCGGATGATCAAGAGGCGGTGGAAAAGAGATACAGAAAAGAAAAAGAGAGAAAGAAGAGAAGGAAAGAGAAAGAGAAAGAGAAAAAGAGATAGAGAAAGAAAGAGGAAGAGAGAGAGAGAGGAAGAGAGAATAGGTACACGCAGGTGCGACGGGGGCAGGAGCGCGCGAATCGATCGCGAGGCCGCGATGCGAAACACCGCGACGCGGCGACGAGCGAGCGGAGCGGCCGAAAATTCGCGTGACGGGAACGCGAAACAGGAACGCGCGCGACGTCTCTCCTGCGGAAATCAATAAGCAGCGATCGCAGAGCGTGCTTTTACTTCACGTTTCAACGCTTTTCCTTCCGTTGCTTTCCTTTCCGCGTTCGACGAGTCGACTACGCGCGCGAGCCGGCGATTTCGATCCCCAGCGAGCTCCCCCTCTTTCGCGCGAACTATCCTTCGATTCTCCCCTTCAGCACTACGGGATACTGACCGTGGTCGACGAAGAGAACGACGTCTTTCTTTTTCTCCTCCTCCTCCTCCTCCGCCGGCGCACCACCTCTTCCACCGCTTGTGCCGTCGACCACGACGACGCGACTCTTCGAGGACGATGCCGCCGGAGGACGATGCCTCCGAGCGCGTCGTGACAGGTTCGCGGAACACCGAGAGTTTTCTACGAGTTTTTCCTGTTTTCCTGTTGTCCGCCTATTCCTCGTCCTATACTACTCGTTCTCTTCTTCGTTCGCTTTTTTCTTTCCGATCACGAAATAATTTCGTTAAAAGCGCACAGCGGCGAAGGAACGACGAAGGAGAAACGACTGCCCTACGAGGCGATGTATACGTCCCTCCTCGCGCGTTCACCCTCTTCTCCCTTCTCGCTCTATGTTCTTCTCTGTCTCTCGTATCAGCTTCGTAGTCTCTTACCCTCGACGTACCGCGGCGCACGCGCCAGGTGTATCCTTTCTCTCTCCGCGTGCGCGCTCCGTTCTCTTCGTCCTCTCTGTCTGTTCTTCTTCCTCTTTCTCTTGCACACGCACACACACACTCACACACATACTCTCTCTCTCGCTCTCTTTTCTCTTCCTCTTCTCTTCTCGCGATCTATTTCGTATTCGTTCTTCCTGCGTCCCGTACTGTTCGCTCGCTACGCTCGTTCGGTCGCCACATCGACGCGTTTGGACACACAGGGGATACTCACCGCTCTCGCTCGCGGTCATCGTCATCTACATCGGGACGTCTGCGCGTTTCGCGCAGGACTCAGGAGAAGAGAGAAATGCAGGACATGCTCTTCCGCTGCCTCTCTTTCGGCACGGAGGTTCCCGCGAGAGACGGCTCGAGTTACGGGGAATTGACCCATTTGTCTCGAAGGGGTGGCTCGCGCGTTCTTCCTTCGGCAGGGCGAGCCCGCTCCTGCGAGAAGCGAAGTCGTAAGCCGGATAAGGGCACGATGTCGTAAGAGCGCGACCTCGAAGCGGCTCTCAGCAATTTCCCTTCTCTTTGTATGCAAGCGACTGCGCTCGATCGCACACAAAGCGGAGAGGGATCGAGGGTCGGAAAATCTTGAAGCGTATCACACCCCGCTTCGCCCTTCTACACCTCTTCCCCGTCACTACCGCCATCGGACTCGCGTTTCTTTTCTTCTCGGGACTTACCGCGCGTAACCAGAGCGCGCTATTATATCGGCCGTTCGGTCGGTCGATCTCGGGGGTTGCTCCCGCTTTCCGGAGAAGTATGCCAGGAATTTATAGAATCCATCGACGATATCGGCCAACTGATCCCGTCGCGCGTCTCGGTATTTCTTGGACTACCACAGACGCGCATATACGACTCCCAACGGATATTTCACATAATTATCGCGAAATGAGATTTATCGACGCCGATTTATTAATTTGGATCGTTAACGTGCTTTCGCACGATATCGTAAACGACCCGTTAGCAGCAACCAGATCGTGTCACGCGTGCATAATAAGTAATAACAAAAAAGCTGTAAACATATTCTTATACAATACATGCGTTGATATGTTGCATATATATATAATTTATATATAAATTACATATTTAATTTTACGTTATTTTAAGTTTTTTTAAATTTAATCATTATATTCCTCAATAATATATAGAAGAATCAACTTCATAGTTACATAATATTATTGTGTATAGATATATAATATTATTGTGTCGATATTTTACATAATACATTATTAATAAACATGCGGAGAGTGTAATAATTATTAATGTATATAATACATCACAGAGAGAGATTTAGACGGTTCATAAATATATTATAATCTATCAGTTTACAAAATGTTATACATCTTTCTCAGATAAATTTGAATTTTATCGGAAATCTTTCGTCTCCTACGTTCCATGTAGAAAACGTGTATATGTAGATATCCGGAATGAGTCTTATATTTAATTCCACGTTTTTCTGGTATCGGCTGCGCGAAAATCTTGTTATTCGTATTTTCGCTGGTTTATCTTCGTGTTTTTTTCCAAAGGCAAGAATCCAGGCGGTATCGGCGCGCGCTAATCCTGTCACCGACATCGCCCGCGGAACTTTACGGCGGCGACTTCCAACTTCGTCTTACTCTCTTATCGAGAGGGAAGTATATCGATAGACACATCGAGGCGAAATTACGTTCGAGGATCCTCTGGCGTTGGCGTTTCGAGGTCACCGGGCGCCCCCGCCAGGATCTCCGAGCACGAGTATACCGAAAAGCTCTGACTGGTCGACTCTACGCGGAGGCGCTTATCGATTTTCAAAGAGTTGCCCCGCGACCGCCGCTCTCCACCAGGTTGTCGTCGCCGACGTCGTGGTGGTCGTCGTCGTCATCGCCGTGGTCTTCGTAGTAAGACAGCTACACAGAGATAGAAAGAGAAAGAGAAAGAGAGAGAGAGAGAGAGCTTTTCGGACGAGCGACATGGCCGACGCTTTCGAATGTCCGGATGCACTCTCCGGCTGCATCTGATTGCTGTTGCAATGCGCGCCGGTAGATATTGGATTCACCGCGAGACTTATGGACGAGCTTCGCTCGTGTCGGCACGTTCCAGAACGGCAAGCGACGACGATTATGGGTTATCGATATTGCGGACTTAGCTCGTGGCGCGCAGCCTCATGGATATGCAAAAATGTAAAAGCGCTTTCCCAGAGACAACGGGACGGGAGTGTTTGAACGGTGATCGTGTCGCCCTGACGTGTGCAAACACTAGTTTGCCTCTTTCTGGAACACGCCAAGTGGCACCCCTCCGAAAGCCTATGGCCACTGGACAAATTCAGGGCGGTGTTTTTGGTCGATGTCCGATAGTCTGACGACGAGAGAGGCGTGATAAAAACAGGGAAGGTAAAGACGAGAGGAAAATTTATGAAATTCCCCGACTACCAGAGCGGGAGAAACAAATATTGGAACAGAGAAAATTGCGGAAGTATTTTAATGGATATATGTACATTTGCATATAATTGTATCTTTCGTAAATATAAAAAATTTTACATATAATCACATCATCCGTTCCATTATAGAATGGAAAAAGTGTAATTACGGATAACAATCTACATGATTGTTAATAATAATAATAAAAAATGCTCCTGTGAATTTGACTACACACGAGTTAGGTCTGACTAACACGGGAATGTTCCGTGCTTGTAACAAGCTAACGGTTCATCTTGGCGAAAATGTATAGAGGCAACTAGCCGTGTCACGTGACATTATGTTCTGTCAAAACTTCGGGCAGCTTTAGAGGCGTTATTAACGTCTACAACGTTTCCGTATCATATATTTTGCGAGCGTCCTCCTCGAAACGGCACTGTATATATGTATCTGATTACTCAAGTCGAAAATACAAGTTTAAATTGGTGATTACGTAGCAAATTTTGGAAGTTAAATTAGGCAATTCATGCATTCGTGTGTTTTCCCACTGAAGGGACGGTAAATATCTCGGAGTGCTCTCGACTCTTTAAACGATCGTTTGAGCGCGTAATTTGCCGTAATTGATGTTTTAAGCACGACGCGCGGTTTATGAATATTAATTTAACGCATTATTATTATTAACTTTGACGATCTAATTATTACTGGTTTTTGATATCGTACTTACTACACACAGTTATGCAGCATAAATGACAAATGTAAATCTCATCGATGAAATAGAGAACAAAATTAAAATAAAAAAAAGAACAACACGTAAAGTAATCCTTGTCATTATTAGTTTTCGTCATAAACGAAAACTAATTTGCCTAACAAATTCACAGAAACTTTCTCGATATAAGCAAGTATAATATTTTAAATATTTTGCAAGAAAAAGATAAACAATCTATGTTTTTGACAGAATACAAACAACGTTATCTTTTTCCTACTTCTAAATCACAGAATGACGTTGCTGTTCTCATTCTACATTTACCGGAATAGCCGGCCGTTAATCGAAGTCATGGGTAATGTCCGGAAAATTACTCAGACATTCGAATAAGACTCGAAACACCTTGATATTTGCTTGTAGACGTTAATACTCCCAAATATTCACGGAGAATTCCAGAGCAGTTTCGGAAACAAGGAATCACTACTGTCTATTTCAACTATATAGATTTTCTGCGGATTTTATTTGATTTATTTCTCAGTTAACGTTTTTAATTAACCTGTTTTGTGAAATGATTTCTCTTCTTTTTTCATTACTCGCAATAGGCATTTCTTGCTCAATTCGTCCAAACACAGCAATAACTAGTTGCAGCTGCAACGAAAAAAAAAAAAAACGCAACAGTCGCTCGAAGTAACTTCTTTGCGAGCAGCAACGATGAGACATTCCTTTCAGAAGTCGAATACAGGAGCGTCGCAAAAATCCAATAAAAACGGTGCTCGTAAAGCGATGCCGAGGCAAAGAAAGAATTACCATACCGACAAGAATAATGTATGCCGTAATGGCACGATGGCAGATCTCCGCGCGTCACATTCTTAGAACGTAGAATAAGAATGGAGTTTTTCCGACAGAGATCAAAATAATACTGAGTTGACAAAATGTCCATTAATATTCGTTTGCATAATGTTGTTACTATCTTAATATTAAAATAATTTACGAAAGATTTAAAACATAGAAATACATTGTACGAAACACTGTGTTTCGCAAAATTCAAATACTTCCTTAAAAAAATATTGATTTTGATTTTGTGTGGCAGCCGCCACTATCCGTCGTTTCGGAAGAGAGAGCTGCCGAGAAACCGATTTGCTGCGGCCGGTTATCGCAGCCGGCGCGCGATGTCCCTTTATGATTTTCTCCTTTCAGTTGTTACGTACTCGCTTGAGAGGACAAAACACGCGAGCGCGCATTTACGGACTCGATGCACACGCGCGCGCGCTCGCACGCTCGTCTAAACTTGACAAAGAGTGTGCGGGCGTCGGAAGCGAAATGCAGCGCGATATAATAGTGCGCCAGACAAATGTCGATGTGCGAGCAACAAGTGCCGAGAGGGCCGTCTACTTCTGACAATGAGCAGGAAATCTGGCCGGCTCTCTACGGGTACGTGAGCAAGTAGGGGTGTAGGGCGCGCGCCGGTCACAAAGAGGCATTGCAGTCACAATTAGCGATCACGCAAATTCAGGTCTCGTTCCATTCAGCGACAGCTGTCTCTATATGGAGTTCGCCTCAACACCGGCATATCGCACGGCGCGCGGCGAATCGAGTAAGTAAACGAGCGCGCGTTTTGTTGTAAACCCGTCCCGGTGCAGAGCACGAATTGAATCAGCTGTTTCGAAAGAGTTACAAAAGCGTGCCATACGGAAAAGCTGGGTAATAAATGTTAAAATCACGCGTTTCTTCGTAAGATAACAAGAATGACATTTGGGAACCAATATATGGTGGTTCTTTCAAAGTGTAGGTATATATCTATTGAATTTTCCTGTATAAAAAAGAATCGAACCAGTGAATCGAAAAGTACAAAATTTGCGCTTTTTGTAAAAATGTAAAATAAAGCGCATTCAATTTTTATTACGGTTGAAAAATTAAAAAAATATATATATACATATATATAATTATTCCTCCTTCTCCAAAAAAAACTGTGAATATATTAGGTTCAATGGAAAAATATTTTTTCAATTGAAAATTGTATCGATCGAGTTTTATTCATGAGTATGAATGCATAAATGTTTCCATGAATATGAACACATGAAGAGAAATGTGTGTTCATGTGACATGTGGTGTTTATGTGGCATAGAGATGTATAAAACATTCGATCCGCCGGGTTTTCGTGTACAAGAAAGCCATGTCATGAACATAATTGGTAATTGATAATTGAGGAAATACGTGGCGGATAAGTGGAATAGGCGGCGCTTCGTCGCGGCAGGGAAGTAAACGATATATTAATCGTACAAATGTATACAGCTTATCTGTCTCCTCGATCGCGTTTTTGCAGTTACACGCGATACAGGCATTAAAAAAGAATTCGATATGCATCGCCGCGCCATTATTACGTTCCCCGATCTATCGCGCAGCTCGTATAACTCGTTTTCTTTTTTTATAATCGTGACAGGTGTAATTTAGGTATCGAACTGGGTACTTAGTATGAGCCTCGCGGGTGCGAGATATCGGCCGGGAATCGTAAAAGAAAACACTAAACACAGCGGCAGAACGAGATTCCGCTCGAGTTTATATGCTATTTAGTATTTACATAAACGTGAGAGGGAAATGAAAATAAAAAACGTAATACAGCATATTTTTCAGTTTTCAAAATAAAAATACAAATTCTATAGACACGTGAAAATATTATCCACATAAAAACTGATTTTTCAAAAACAATTATTATACAAAATACATAGTTTAACTGTTGTTGTTTATTAGAAGTACTCAGTTTTCACACTAATTACAAAAATAGTATTATGTATATAATTATGTACATATGTATATAACATTTTTGTATGTATTTATATATATTGCAAAACATAATAGTAGTTGTATTTAAAATATAAAATGTAAAATCTATTTTCACAATTAGCATGTTGATTTCATTAATGTTTAGTTAAAGCTTACTCTCATTAGAAAATATAAGGAGTATACAATTATGTCATTACTTATAAGTCGTGTGTATCACGATAAGCATGTCAGTATATTACGTGTGTCGTTTAATACTTAGGAAGAACAAGGAATAATTATTTAATAATTACTGTATTTATGTACATTAATAGATATTAATGCCATTATATAATATGTATTTATGTCGTTATTTGATTTAATGTTGACAATAAATATGCCGACATGATATCGCGAATCAAGTAGTTACATATTTGTTTCATCAATACGCTAAAAGCTGCTTTAATTAGCGCAATATAATAGTCACACGGACAATAATTGTCAAGTTACGTCAATTACTAAATAATTAATTATAATTAATTATCACTATCGCAGTAAATAATTAAATATATATATGTGTGTATAATGTAATGACATATATACATATATCATTACATTATGTATAAAGTTATATATGAGATATAGATGAATATTTTTTCGGGTAATACAAGAATTATATAATTGCGTGTGTTTTAATTACGTGAACATTTTTATATAACAAAATTTAATACAGTTGTTAAGATATACGAAATTTCTACTGTTACACTAAATTTACAAAATTGTTTTTAAAAAATATACCTTATATTATTGTTTTTCTTAAAGCAATCTTATCAACGAACTGATAATCGGCATCGACCTTTGACTATCACATGATTAGGAGGGCATCTAATAGGAGCACCTATGATTGTTCGATAGTTCAACTCCGGTGACGTTTCAAATGATTCTGATTCCAAGGTCGTTTGTGGTTCGGGAGTTGTGGATTCATAAAACAACTTCATCCAACTCTTTATATCCCATGTTCTATTTAGTATGGGAAAATTAATCCGGATGTTACGTCTTACTCGAATGTTGCTGCTTTCTGCGGCGCACGTCAAAACGACAAGCAGCAAGAAGACGATCAGGAAACGGCGGAGAAAATAAAATCTCATTTTTGTATCTTCTTGAAAGCGTCAAGTACCACCACCTTAAACAGATAAAATACATTCGATATATTGTTGCGGAAACTTTTCAACACAGTTTCGCGCGCCGCTATTGATATACATGAAGAAAGAATCATGTTTCATTTCGCATATTTCCTCACGGGCCTTTTATAAATAAATATATTTCAGTTTCTAATTTAAAAGTGTTATTTTTCTCAAATATAATATCATCACATCAAGGAAAATATCGTTCCTCTTAGTTTACCTCACGGTTTCTGTAATCGAGAGAGGCGACGATATAACTGTAGAGATACTCCATATCCCTATAGTCATAAACATCTATGCATATAAACACTCTTCATACAAGATGAAATTGAGGAACTAGGATGCGACCACACACAGCGCATCATCAGTTTACCTAAAGTTTTCTAATGATTTTATGAGAACACGTGACAAAGAGATTCGTAAATTATATGAAAACATTTTGTATAATAAAGAACATTTAATTTTTACCGAAATAGAAGAACACGTACTCTTCCCGTTTTATACAGTTAAATCACTAATATCTGACAAAATCTATGATGAGAAAAATGAGAGCCGAATGGAAAATGCATTCTCGCGCGTTTTATCTGTTCGACAGCTGCGTCTGGAAGTAGTGCACAATCGTGAATTGTAGGTTACGTGCGGCGGAAAACGATGAATGGGTTGTCAGAAATGAGTTGTTCGAATCACGCGGAAGGGAAGGTTCTTATCGCTGGGAATGAAGTAAAATACGAGCCTGTTCAGAAACATTTATGTGCACGTGCCTAATAATGCTTCCTCGCCCCTGTCTAGTCACGCGATTGCGCTCTCTTTCTCTCTCTTTCTCTCTCTTTCTCGTCGCAAATCTTATATGTATATGTATGTAATATAATACACACACTATGTATACTCGGCATAATGTCGAATGCGCGCGATGCAACATGAAACCAAATATTGTATCTATCCGGTAGAGGTAACGTCTGTTTCCTCAGAACGGATTTCACAAATCACAGGTGTCTTAAATATTATCCTATAAATCTGATGATATATAATATATATATGTTATATATATTATTTAATATTACATGTACTTAGTACATCATGTAAATTTTATCACAAGAAAAGAAAAAACTGTGCTCTCTTTTAATGTAATACATATGTAATAATATGTATCAACATCAGAAAAATACATAGTTCTTAACCACTTAAAATCTACATTATTCACGATAAACGATATGCAAAACAGTATACAGCAATTGTCAATATATAGAGGAGTCGCTTATCACACTTGCTTCATAAAGAACAAACATAATAAAACTCGACATGATTGATTGTCGCTAAACGGATAATACCAGATTTATTCGCTTGATATACGTAATGGTTACAAGGCAATAAATATTTTAAAATTTTTCCGAGATATTTAATCATTCGCTCTGTCCGGTATATCCGGTATTGAGAATCTATCTGACACAATGAGATCCGGTATTGAGAATCTATCTGACACAATCTGTTACCATGAAAAATTTTTCGCTTTACCGAGCGGTTTATTGTTTTAATCACGAGGTGTTACGATCGTAATTATAGCGTAACGAGTTATCGATCATCAAGTTTGCGTGTGTGCTGAGTGTTTTAGAAGAAGAAAATCGATATCACGGAGCTGCATTGATGCACAAATTTGCAGTTCCATATTCGTACAGTATATTTTTAGTTAAGAACTAATATAATAACTATTCAAAGGAAAAAACACTGAAACTTAAAACATCTCAAGATTTTGATGTTTTGACACGTTTTTTTTCGCGTAAACACAAGAATTGAATGTATTGGACACTGTTGTGAGCGAGAAATTCAAATTGACATCTGACATTTAAAAGATTAACAAAAGAGATTGACAGTAGCTGTAACGAATAGTGACATCTAAATTTTTACTGAGGAGAAATCGATTTGTCAAGGAATATGGAATGGAGGCCATTGTCCTCGCATTTCTGCGGAATAACTTTACTCACACAGCGTTCCGTGCGCGTTAGATAAATGAAGATAAGGAAGCTTGAAGGAGGAGCATATGTCAAAGGTATGAGAAAGGATTCCCCACCTGGTTATGTTTTTGCACTTTGTATGCCAACGACGTTTTATATTCCACCGGTAGCTGGCTGTAAAAACCCGTCGCACCCGCTCACAATGTAATAAACTCACTTCCAGGACGAATAACGAACGTTATTCACAGGGGACGCGCTTCGTGGTGGAAGCTTTCTTTGAGCGACGACGAGACGTAAATGCGAGAGTTTTCCTGGCAGAAAGTCTCATGCTTCTCTTACGTATCGTTTTTTAAAAGGCAGGTCAAAGGGGCGTTGTTTTATCTAAATGGGTGTGAATCCGTGACGAGATAGACATTATCACGAATATATTTACATCTCACTCATTCTTTCTTTCTCTTTTTCTCTCTCTCTTGACCGTTTCAATAAACTAGTATTTATTATCGTCCGGAATTTCCAGTTATTAGCTTTGTATGTTACATTTTTATCATATTCTGTGACCTTAACATATATGTGTAAGCATAAACAGTAAAAAAATCTGCGCGCCGTTATATATGTACAGATGTTTTTATTAAGCCAATATCTCTAGAGTGGAATTTAATATAAAAACATCTCGAAATAATACTTCCGCTAAAATAAAGAACGAGTTTTTAATATATTTGTAGTCTTATGCATTTATAATTTATCTATTTATATATAATCTCGAATTATTTAAAAAATTTTAATTTCTCGCTTCTTTCAGAAGTGTCTGAGAATTATATTTAACAAAATAGTATGAAATTTTAGAAAAAGCTCTATTTTAAAAACCATAGAAAGAGTTTTTTCATTTCGAGAGAACGTTTCTATAAATCGAGTAAAACATTCATAAATGCAGGAAATGTGTATACACTGTTTTATATAATAAATCGTTTTTGTGTGTATTCGCGTATGGCATTAAATAAATTTTTGTGCGTAAAAAGTTATGAAATATTTAAGTTTGAATCGCGTTCGTTAAACCGAATTACTTAACCGACGAATGTGCGATGCACGTTTTATTATTGGATATCCTGTTTCGTCAGTTGTAATCTAACACGATGAGAGATCTCGCATTGATTCATGTACAGTACAAAATCCATGTGTGTACGAACAAGATGTATTTGTGTATTGAAAAGCAATTCGAGTGATGTGGATAACTAACAGTGTTGCGCATGTTGCGCACACTGCACAAGCAATATCGAATTTCGTGTATTTATTTAAATGTCAGATATTACAAAAAATATGTGTGCGAACATTTTTCTGCGAAAGTCTTGCAATTAGTAAATTCGCATTCTCTCTCTCTCTTTCTCTCATAAAAAGTCATTTGTGACGAAATCGATAAATGTCATTTATGCAAAATAGTCCGTGCTGTGAGTGACGTGTACATATGCGTCATCTATTATAAAAAAGAAGGTAATAAAAACGACATAACTATTATTACACGCAAGCGGATTAACGATCTGCAAACACGACTCAATGCGAAATGCGAATGTTGCGGAAAAATCGAGCGGTTATTCGTATCAAGCGTTAGAGATTCAGTGAAACGGATATTGATAAAATGTTACTTAGGCTTTTCGAATATTGTTTGCATTAAAACGATAACGGCGCATGAAGTTTTTATTGGTCGTCGAACGAGAGGAGTAGCATCAGTGAATATTGCAACATGAAGTTTCGCGCTGCGAAAGTAGATTCGGTAAATAATTCAAGTTCGGTTTTTTAAAAGTTTGCTTAAAATGTTTTCGTAGACGTCTATCTGATATACAGAACATATTTTTACTGCATTTATTTTCTCTGCAAGTGAATTACATATCATCGCAATAATGTGCGAGATAAATAACATGTTAGTTAAAAAAATATTATAGTATAAATAAATAAAATTTTCTTTCAGGTTTTTTCATCGATAAAATTAAAAACATAAACTTTTGCATTTATTTTTAGATTTGTCTTCAAATTGAAATTCACTACTTTGTTACAAGAAATGTTACGTGAAAACTGTGAACATACTAAATGGAGTCTGTTCTTTATGGCCGTCCAAATAATTTCTCAAGATAATTTCTCACAACGCGCCCGAAAGTGAGGGATTTAATTACTCAAGTTTGCTGCTTGATAACTTTTGTATCTTACATATTTCGAGCATCGAAACGTTGCAGTTGCGACAAGTTCCGAGCGATCGTTTTTTCTTGCAGAGAAGTTACAGTTTTGTGACTCGTTACGAAAACTTTACTGATACACTTCATTCGTCTGCTTTTTTTTTTTAAACAAAATCTATGTATGTAAAAATGTAACGCGTTTTAAGCGACGCAGAATAAATCTAACAATAAGTTTAAAAATTGTGACAATAATTTTGATAAAAATATAAGCTACTTGCATTTGATCTTATCAACAATCTTATTCTTAAGAATAAACAATCAAATTTGTTCCTGAAAATTCCATCAAAAACAACGACAAAATTCCATCAAAAGATTAGGCGCAATGGCAAACGACTTAATTTCGTTAATTCTAATTTAATCGTCAAGTCCATCGTGTTTCATAATTATGTGCTTGGTAATGACCTTAAATTATGGGACAACAAATCAAGCTGTTTAAGCATGTAATTTATCAATATTTGCGCTTATCGATCTGCGCGCCTGAGGGCCATTTACATCGCTCTGCATGTGCATGCCAATGCAACTTCCGAAAACGGAAATTGCACTCGCCGAATGACAACGTGGAAACTTTAATTCCATGCTTGGTGCTTTCATTAAGTCCTCAAATAATTTACATTCACGCGCGCGTAACTTGTTGGTATAATTTATGCGCTTTTTATGCTTGTTATTATCACGGTAACCGTGACAAATATTCCACCCATATGTTGATCGTTTCTTAAGAAACAAAAAGTATACAGTATATGAGAGTAAATGTGAGAGTAGCGGAAATTACCCACATTTTGGCGCCTACAACAAAAATTTTATTGTTTGTGTGTTAATCTTTTATTATTTGATAAAATCTTATTTGTAAATTATATGTTTGAAAAAAAGTTATTTTCAATATTCATTTATACGTTTATTTATATATTTTACTAAAACTATTACAAGTGTAATTGAAATAGCATTATAAACGCTCTACAATGCTTCCTCTTTTTTGTGAGCACATAATTTGACGCAATGCAAAATTATAATATTACTACTGGGAAATAATTCCCTATTTATATAAAAACATTGTATTTTTTGCAGTTGTTATCGAAGTTATTTTGTTTACAATAATATTTAGAAATTTATTACTATCAAAGTAATAAATAAATAATAGAAGATCGCGTCATGTGAGAGAAATGTATCTGATGAGCCAGAGAATGTACCTTCATCAAATTATCTGCTTATACAACTCGATACTAAAATGATATTATTTATTGATTGACAAATCTAGTGAATCGTTCTTGATCGTCACAACATTTTATCATCACTGACGCAGTCCGGAGTGAACCTCTCTTTTACACTCTCGTGCGGATTCGAGTGTGCAACAAGAGACCTACAATTTTCGGTGGCCTTTGAATCACCAGAAGTGTACACTTCTATTTTAGAGGAATCTCGTGGCAGAGATGCACTTCGATGAGTTGCCAGTTCACCAGAGATGAAAGCAGCCCGAAAAAAATCCAAATATGTTTTGATCGTATTCAAACCTGGGATCTCTTGATTACACTGGTTTTGCACGAATCAACTGAGCCACAGGTCGCTCTCGCAACAAAACTATTTTTAGTTTATTCATTTATAATATAAAATTTTGCGCTTTTACTACCGGAGCGGTGATGCAGAAGATGATTTATAAGGAAAAGGATACAACGTGTACGATAAGCTTGATTTTCCTTGGTAAAATATGCGTGAAAAAATCCGGGGCAGTTAATCACTCCCCGAAGTTAATTAGCGCGTGATTAATTAACCGTATGTCAAGGTATCAAATCGACCGATCTCACCAAAGTTCGCTGACTTCAGTTCGCAACTTTGGCTTAACATCGATGTAACGATGCAACGAGCAAATTACGAAAATTAGACACAATTTAAACACAATTGCAAGTGTAACTACGTTCGGATACACTTGCGAGGTCGGTACGTGAATCATCAACTTTTATGTTTTACGTAAAGTTGGTATGTAGAGTTCCTGAATACACTCTCTCATTCAACAGCTACTGTTACTTTTATACGTAACATACGAAGATGACTTGACCGATTATAGTACACGTGTTTTCCAGCACAAGTAAATTTCAGGCGCGCGTTTATCGACGGCAAGGTTGTGAAATTTGAGTAGGAAACATATGTTAGAAACATTTATCTACTAAATATACTCTCGACTGATAGTAATCTTAAGCCTTTCACTAAAGATATGTATTTTTTATAGTTTTTTTTAGATAAGTAAAAAACTTCTAAATTTTAATTATTTGATAGTATATCCTGAAAATTATACACATAAAAAAAATTTGCTAGAAACATCTATTAAAAATAACGCGAGATTATTACTTAAGATAACGTTATAAGCGAATCTTGTTTACCCAAAGTGCTAAGTTCACAGAGATACCAGAAGAGCCGGCTGCTGTTCGATCCGTTATACTTGCGTTGGAACATGGTAGATGTCATCCAAAATATCTAATAGAATTTGTTTATGTACACGTAATGAATTGTTTTAATTTCATTAAGTGTACAGGAGATTTTAATAAAATTCAAGAAATTAAAAAATAAAATAATACTACTTTATTTATTTAAAAAAATTAAAAATAATTTTTATAAAGAAGATGAGAGTTTTTATATTATAATGGAAATATAATTTTATAAAAATAGATGAGAGCTATAAATATACACTTCATTAAAAAATTTCAGTTTTATTTTAATCTGTCGCGCCAACAGGATCGATACCGGGCAATATAACGCGTTGCATGCGATTAGGAAATTCTCGCGAAATTAAATTTCCACGAGACTGAACGTAGTTTATGTCCGCTCTATAGGAGTATATACTATAATATACCGCGCTCACGAGAGAGACAATAATCTTGCTGCGCGCATCGAGGATCACAGAATATATAATAAATTCTCAATCACAATATTAGATATCAAAAGCGGAACTCACTCTTACTCTCTCTCTCTCTCTCTTTATCTATGTATTCATCTATCTATCTCTCCCTTTCTTCGACTGTCTATCTCTATGGTAGATGGGCAAACAATCGGTTGACATAAGCGAACAGTATCGATAATCGTGAAAGCAGCGACGCAAATTGGGACTAAGGTAATGCCACGGACGTTGCCATCGTTGCTGATAGGACTTCCTCCTGCGTACTCGCGCGCATTCGTGTACGTACATACGTGTGTATGGGTTGCGTGTAGCTTTGAACGCAAACCGCACACATACGTACGAATGCAGTTGTACACGTGGCGCGGTCACGTATATGCGGTATACGTATGATTTGCTGGAATCGGCTTTGCGGTCGACCAGCGAATATATCACTGCAGCTTTTGTAGCTTTGATTCCGATCGCCGACGAGAATGAGGGTCAGCGGTGCACCACCCAGCTATTTTTGTAGCTCCCCGTAGCTACCTCTCCAAAATGAAGCTCCCGCATTGCGCGCTGTTCCATCTGCGATCGTTGCTCGCGGCGACTCTCTCGAAAATTGCCACTTCCAGCAAAGATGTATCAAGAGGGATTTAACCCTTTGACGCAGCTTTTGGCCACCGTACAGCCTCCACGTAAACAACTGCGTTATCTATCAAAACACGTTACAAAAAATCGAACTAAACATGTACATTAGAATGATTGAATTTAAATCGTATTGCGATAAATTAAATAATATATTTAAGAGAAATAATGGATAATTCATCTCTTCATGTCACCTCGGCAGATTCGCGAAGTACTGAATAAGCGAGAGACCTCTTTTTAGCAATAAAAAATGAAACGATATAATCCGTTATTCTTGGAAATTGCAAAAAAAACTTTGGCATACTTGCCATGCCAATGGACTTCTCTCGTTTTCAGTTTTAAGCCCGGATTTGCATTTAAGTTATTTGATATATACGTCGAAATTTGAATCTCTATCAAGAGATTTATAAAGTCCAATACGCACCCATTATCTCTATTCATTAAAAACTAGAGTCGTCTTCTTAATTCAATTATTATATTGTTAAATGTGCGCATTCGTGCGTTTTACGCTATTTGAATCAACTAAATTCCGCGTTACTTACCGTCTCGTATCAAGTTCATCTGCAGTATATTATCTAAAGTTAAACAAAGTTAAACAAAAAGAGTTAGACAACAGAGGTGCTATCTCACCCCGGTCTCTGTTAACAAACATGTGTCGGAGCGTCTTCTTTGAACGTGCTGGAGTCATCGATCCGCCTTATCTCTCGCGATCCCTATTGTGCCGGGCGCTTTAACGAGTGCCGATGGGACCGTAAGTACGACGGCACAAGAAAGAAGAGAAGGGTTAAAAAGAAAACGGCGCCTGGAGTGAGGGATACATAAGAGTAACAGTCGACGGGTGAGTAAAAGGGGGGGACTCTCTTTTCGCGGCCGGTATTAAAGCCATCCTCGTAGCTTGGCACTGAAGAGTCCCCGAAGAACGCCATGGTATTCGCGTTGGCTCCCGGGGGACTTCAAGAATGGAAAAGCCCGCGTTGTGGCCCACGTACACACGTCGCACAACGAGTTAAGGAGAATGGAACTTCCTCACTACGGTGTATAGTCGCGTAAATAAAAATAACGTCGCTTCCTGCGAGAGACGGCTGCTAAATGAGCCGCTCCTGCTGGATCATTTGTCACCCCGACCCGAGCTGTACGCCTGATATTACCGTTGTGAGCCGAGGGTGTCATTATACGACGGCGGTCAATCATCGAGCAACGAGCGGCGTTTATGTGAACGTTAATTGTTGCGATTCTTTTGCACCGCTCTCTGTACATCCGCACTCTTTGCGGCGAGAAGCGCGTCTTTTCGTGATTGAACATGTTTTTTTTTTTTTTTTTCAAAGAAGTTTACATTATGTGATCGTTCGTTGTAATGAATAAAATTGAATTAAAAGTTAACAAAAAATGTGTTATTTATTTTTTTAATTAATAATAATAATAATAACAATAATTTAGGTTGTTTAATATGTGAACTAAAATTAATTATGAAAACAGATATTTTATCAAACTTGTACATTAAATAAGGAAAACGAGTTATAATAAAATACAAAAGCATATATATATAGGAGGCGATAATAGCGTGATATATATTGTGGTAAATTGCTTTATTTACATCAAGTATTTTATAGAATATTAGGTTTGTGAAAACGCACATTTCTATATATCAATGTGAAGATTCTCGTATGTCATAATGATTTCAGATTATCGTAATTACGATCGCAATAATTGACGTTTACGATTAGAACGTGCAGTGATGGATAATTTATCAATTCAACCATTAGCGGTAATTACAGTTCGCAGCAGCGGTATCCTGGTTTCGTCTGTTTCTGGAAAATGTTATTAATGAGTAGAGTAGTAACCATATGACGATGTTCTTCGATCATATATCACGTTGCGTAATAGCGCAAGAATGGCATAATTTCTTGGAAGATTAGAGAGAGAGATATGTTTTAATAACTTTGCATAAATTTAAATTCTAATTAAAAATTAAGCACGGTGTTAAAATTGTCGCATAACCGCTCTCACTTCTGTCTCTGTCTCTCTCTGTTTCTCTCTCTCTCTCTCTCTCTCTCTCTCCTCCTCTGCCAATTAGTTACCAAAACATAGAAAAAAATCGCTTTTATAAAAAATCGCTTAATCCATACACTGCATACGCAATGATAACTCGCGCATTGCGTAAGCTATTTGCAGAAAATGTCAAATACCTCTGCAGAATGTCCGCTTAAAGCAGAAACACGTAACACGGCATGTATACTCATCAGCTCTTTTAATGGCATCCCGTCGTATTTTGTACAGAATGTATATGTACCGAAAGTTTCAAGTCGCTTTCATAGAAGTTACAAGTCATGTGGGAAAAAAACTCCGGCCGCAAAACATTAAAATCCGCCGTGTTTTCCGCCGCGTGGCGCATCATAAAGCA
Source organism: Pseudomyrmex cubaensis (assembly GCA_014825685.1). Lineage (NCBI taxonomy): Eukaryota > Metazoa > Arthropoda > Insecta > Hymenoptera > Formicidae > Pseudomyrmex > Pseudomyrmex cubaensis. Next base: position 50,025 of record QVOA01001665.1, read on the forward strand.
TACCGTTATGCCGTATAAACTTTTAATTCGTCGTCGCCCAATAGAATTGCAGCATATAACGCGATCTATGCGTGTGTGGTATGTGCATTTGTTTCCAACTTGTTTTTCGAATTAAATGCGCACACACAAAACCTAAATAGCTCTAATTTTGTAAATTAAGTTTAATTAATGCTAGAAAAAAAACCGTTATTCGTGAAATCATATAAACTGCAAAACACGTTTAATAGAATTGACGTAACCTGCAACATCGTCAGCGAGATCGTTGCATCGACAGAGAGAGGCGGAAAAAGCTGGGATTTCTCCAAATTGACTGTCATACGTGGCCCACCTTCGTCACGGCCGAACGAGGAGACTCGCAGGAAGAAGGGGGAGACGTTATCGTTCTCAGGCACGCTCGTCTTTTTCGCTACCTTTTTCGAGACTCTCGCCGGCGAGAGCGAGCACCCTCATTTTTGCGCCTTTGGCAAAGTTCTTGGCGCAAAAGCGATAGCGGCTTCTCGCCTCTCTACGCGAGCGGAGAATTGTCGGTAAGGAAAGATAGAGAGAGAGAGAGAGAGAGGATGAATTCCCTCAGCAGAAACGAAAAAGACGACGACGGAAGAGGTCTTTCATAGCGTTCGAGGGAGGATCGCTTCAACTGAGGATCAGAGTAAATAGCGGACACGCTATTACGCTGGATAGATGCGTTTACAGATAAATTGACAAGTACAACGTGATAATGGAAGAGCAGCTCTACGATACCGTTCTACGGCACAGTGATTCGCAAATATTTGCTACGTTAACAACGAAATCGCTTTCTGCACGTTCTTATCATCTTTTGCGTTTTCACAAAAGAACGTCGACATTTTACGCCGAGTATCGAGAGCTCAATAGAATACAGGAACGAAGAGGAGTCGAATGAGCGAGTACGCTCTCGCAGAAGGACGCAATATCCCTCAGCGAAGAGGGTCATTCGAATCGTAGGGCGCGGATAAATGGAAGGAGAGAGGAGCGCGGAGCGAAAACTTCAGGTTACGATCGTTACGAGCTACCGACCAAAAGCACGTTTTGCGCACAACTCTCCACCTTGTAATACAGACGCCGCTTAATAATTTCCGCGAAAGTTTAACGCTCCTGTATAGCCCGGCGTGCAGCGTGTTTTTTTTAAATTCCCGCAAGTATTTCAGCGGCGGCGAGTTATTGCCGCGACAAGAGCAAATGGCACGCGGACGTGCCGCGCCGACTCGTTTGCGGCGAGAAAACGTTAGACTTAACGCGGCAGATATTCCCCCGGAGACGCGACTAAAGACGGCACTAAAGTGAAACATGATCGCATTTAGAGATATCGATTTTTCGCGAACGTTGCGAAAATAATGCGCGACTTCCTAAAGAATTGCGTGTAACGTGGCTACGTGAGCTAGTTGGGAGGAAATTTAATTCAGTGAATTTACGCTTCTCTATCAAAATATCTTTCGCTTTAGAGGTCGATAGAATGGCGAGGTTCGTTGAACTCATTATAGATTTGTATATACACAGGAGGAATTTTCCTATTCAAAAGAGCCCTACACATGTACGCAGACTCCAGAGGAGCTTCCAAATTTATATAACTGCTTGATTCACACAGAAATGAATTCGCGCGGACACTTAGAACCGCGGATTCTTTGATTCATAGGAGTTTCGAACTCTCCTTACTCTCGCTTAAATTTGCAAATCCCAAGATTTATTCACACCTCGCATATCCCGTGACCGTTTATCTTTTGATATACTGATGGTTACTACACATTGTTCTGCAAAGTTGAACGCATACAGGTCGATCACGTTTAATTCGTCGTGATGGATGTTTAATGACACACGCGCGCGCGCGTACAACATTGCGCCGTAAACGAAACAGTAATTCTCTAGAGTGTCATTATCGACAAATTTTAGGGGGAATGCCGGAAATTTCGACGTCCTCACTGCTAGTTGTATTGAGTTTCCCTAATCCTCATGATTGTGTTGCCAAACGACAGAACGCATGTGTTATTCAGTGATCGCCTAAGCAATTAAGCTCGGGTACGGACATTTCCAAATTGAGTTTGTGTTCGGTCGTTCGTGTTATAACGCTCAGTCTGGACATTAGTTATATCATCAAAAGGAGCACGGTTCGCGGATATCAATTATTCCGAGAGCTTTAAGAGAAATATACATTTTACCTGTAAACGCGCGTATCATTTTTTTATACATGCTTATTTTCGAACATTTTTTCCTGTATTTTATGAAAATAATTCTGCAGTCTCTTTGAACAGAGAAAAAGTTTTTTTAAATTAAATATCCTATTTTATCTGAAATTGTATACATTCGTGTTTTTAAAATAATCTGTACAAAATACATCACATATATGTACAACACATTAAACATAAGCTGAAAAGAGATTAGTACAAACAAGTAAAAATTAATTTAAACATGACGATTGGTAGTGAAAAATCAATATTATCGAGAGGAAAATTAATTATTCTCAATAAAGTTCACTACATCAATTTAAATTAGAGAAATATAAAATATAATTTCACGTCTGTATAAATAAATAATTATTTACGACGACTCGTATCTAGGATCGAATGTTAAACACGATTGCACATGCGCATGCATCCTATAGGAATTGGCTGTTTCCTCGAAGGAAACAGCGGGGATGCATTATGCTTAATATGTTTCAACACAAGACTTTGAATCTCATTCCTCAGACACTCCGCCTTCCGTCACAGAGAAATCAAAAGCTAGCATGGGAGCTCATAACCACTCAAAGCCGGTCGCTCTTTCGAGAAAGGTTGCAGACCGGGCCGTGTTTTGCGCCGCGGGACGTATGCGGTAGACATTCGCGTTCTCCGCGGCTCCCTTTTGGCTCCGTTTCGCTTAAATCCGAAACGAGCTTTTAGCTCGTCATTAGCAAGTCTTATGCCGTAATGCTCGATACTCCATTTTGAATCTCAATCTCGCTGACACGAACGCAGATCAGAGGAACGTGCGAAGTGTCTCAAAATGATCAAATTACAGTTTGCATAACTAAAATCGTCAGACATATCTCTTTAGATAGAATTCTATTTTTTTTTTAGAGAGTATATAAAGTCTTCATATAAAATTCAAAAGGAACGGGAAGATTCGCTTCTTCCACGATTTCTATGGCGGAGCACTCCTCCAACTCCGTTCGAACATGCACGAGACTTTCCTCGCCTCGATCTTCCTTTGTCGGTAACGCGCTAACGATAAAAGAAGTAGAAAATTCCGGGTGTATCGCGAAGAATATTCAAGTAATAAGATGATCTCGTTTCCGGCAGCGTGTCGGCGGCCGCGATACAGTTCCGATGTCGATCGAACACGCCCCGAATGCGAATGTAAGCGAAACGAAATTGCAGCAGCTGGGCGCTACTCTCTCTCTTTTTCGCCCACTTCCACACCCTTCTCTCTTGCTCTCTTTCGTTCCGTTTTCCGTAATTAAATTGATCGAGGCGAGAAAAAAATGGCAAAATTTTACTTGACGAAGTTTTATCGATTTATTGTCATTGACGAGGTGTCGATTATTTTATCCGATCGTTAAATTCGTCAAGTGGAAGTTTTATTGCATCACTTGTATCTGTTTTCGTTCTCTCTTATTTTCTCGAATAAAGAGAGAAACTCGCTATATCGATGTCGTTGATTAGATAGATGAAGAGCGGCTTGACCGAACGAACGCAACCAGAAAGAGGAAACTGAGAGCAAAATTCTTCTATCCGGCTAAAACAGATCGGAAAGTTTGTTGGCGCGATCTAACGTCTCGAGACTCTTGCACGTAAGTACCTCATTTTTATTTCGGCTCTCTAATAAAAGCGCGAGTCTCTAATCTAATTTCGATTAAACAATTTGTTTCTCCCGCATCCTTTCAATCTCACAAATCATGTCTCTTCTTTTCTTTTCTTTCTTCTTCTTCTCTCCAGTTTTGTTGTGTAATGAGTGTACGTACGTTTATAACAAAAAAGAAAAAAACTGAAGAGAACGGAGAGTGTCTTCGAATAAGATCTTATAAAAAGAGAATCATAGAATTAACATTCATAGAAATAACAATAACAGTGAAACTTTAAACATGAGAATCGTGCGTGATATCTCCGACATCTTTTAAATAAACTTTTACGCCTGCGAATAAGAATTGTATCAAATGTGAAAATTCCGCAGCAGAACAACGAGCGACTAAGATTTGCACGAGTATAACCGACACGAAGCAGTCACGAATTCGCAGGAATAGAAGGAAAAAGAAGAAGAAACAAACGGACAGAGGTAACGGAGCGGCTACGTTCCGGTAATGGTACCGGAAACTACACTTACCGAGAGTTCCGGCGCTTTGAGCTTTCCTGAGCGCTCGCCGGCTTCGTGCTCTCGCTTCTTATAGTCGGCGCTAACGGCCGTTTGCGCTCCCCGCTATATCCGAAATCCATGAATCCGCCACGACGGTAGTGTCGTGAGCCCGGCATCGCGAAAGTCGGAAAGCGAATTCTTTACGGAAATTGGAAGGAGCGTATTTATTGCTGCTTAGCGATTGATGCCGGAACATCGTTTCCTCTGTGCGAGAAACTTTTTCCCGAACGACTGAATGTAAAAATTTTCCAGATTTATCGTTTCCAAGCACACACGAATGCATTTAATTTGCTAATTTATTGTTTGTCGTGTTTATTACACAAAAATAATTGCGCGCTGGAGAAATAGATTAATATTTTCATATGTAATACAAAATAATTGTATGCATTTAGCTTTATAATTAAAAAAAGACTCTCCCTATTACCATAATTCCTATTATTACATTGCTCACACTCTAGTTGTAAACAACTGTTTAATAAACTGTTGTAGACGAAAATAAATCTTACGAAGTAATTATCTAAATTTTATTGTGTAAGATTGTTGTTATTTAATTTTGTGAAATAATATTTATTCGCGAAATACGACATTGAATTTATCCGCAGAGTTTATTAGACAATCCTGCAATAAAACATTTCACCCAACATTTTACGTGCATATGTTCGTAAAAAAAATATCGTATAAAAACTTGGGGAGAATCTGTAACTGATAGAACGAATGCGATTTTTGTTACACCCTGATATCGATCGAATGGCGCGCGGCAGGTTTCCATCGGATTAATAGCTTCTTAATTTTCTCGCGCGCAAATCGGAAGATTTACAACGCCGAGCACTCTCTATAGGAGTCGGGCATGCAAGCGTTGCGCTCTCTGCGATATTGGTTCGGCTCGGTCGCTTTAAACGAACGAACCGTTAATGTACTCTGACCCGGTATTGGGCGAACCATTGTGCAACTGGGGAGCGTGTAAATAATTTCCACCCATCTAACTCCGCGCTCGCAATACGTACCGCCCGTTCGACACGCGGCGTTTTAAAGGTCGTTCGTAAATCCTCCGTGGAACTTTTGTCAAGTGGATATAGCCAAGTAACGACAAATGTTACTGTAGCGTGAAATATAATACGCGAGTAAACAACGGTGAATAACAATAACAGAACGACACGCGTTTGTATCGATTAAGCGGCGATTAAGCGATCCGATTCCGTCTAATTCGCGAATCTATTGTACTGGCGTTTTTTTTACGATCAGTCCTTGTTATACGTAAGATGCGGAATTATATCTTTGTGTTTTTTAAACAAATACACATAACATCCATCATTTCCTCAACTGGGTGGAAACCTACATACAAGTAACAGTTATTTTTAGATATTAAATAAATTTAAAATTGATAATCAACACGAAGAAGATTCTTCAGGGCTCTGAAGTTTTTTCGCAATATTTTAAAATTAGTTAGGGGGGTATTCGGGGTCCTTCTTGTATACGTGATGCAAACCAAGCATCCTATACAGAGGAA